>VWPU01007288.1:0-86382 GCA_013398955.1 Callaeas wilsoni
CCTCCCCCCTCCCCTTCTCCCCCGCTCCGGCCCTGCGCGGGGCTCCGGGACCGGCTCCAGCCTCGGCGCGGCGCTGGGGGCGGCAGGCGAAGCCGGCGGGACTCCCTCCGTCGGCTCTCGGGGTTTGGCAGAACTAAATTGACACAACTTGGTGAGATACGGTCAATTTTTTTCTCCCCTGTAGTGGGGATGTGCACACGCGGTTAGATCTGGGCCCGGGACCCCCCGTCTTAGTTGATTTATATTTAGGCTTCACTTATTTAAACGACCCTCCCCCACCGTCCCACCCCACGCAGCTCTAACCCGGGCAATAGTACCAGCGGTTTCATTGGTTATTTTCCAACGGAACCGCAGCTCCTAGCTTTAATTTTTCACAATTAAAAAGCGGCCGGGATGGCGGGGAACTCCTCCAGCCTGACAGCTCGCCCTAGCCCTCCCTGCTGCTAGCGTATGCTCCGCACCTACAAATTACCGGGGAAATGGGGGAAAGAGGGTATTTATTACTATTTTTTTTTTTAACGGGCAAATACAGTAATGCCTCTAATTTAGCAATTACACTGATTCTCCTTTATTTTCAAGTGGCGCTGGTCTTTCAGCAGAATGTCACCGCGGTGGGAAGGCGGGTGGAAGCCCGAGGACAGCCTGGCTCAGGAGTGCCCCGTGCCCACTTGGGTAAAGTTGGCCCGGCGGGGGCAGGGCAGGTGTGGGGAAGGGGAACACCACCGGGACAGGGCGGCACCGAGGGCCTCCCCTTGGGTCTCTGCTCTTAGAGCTTCAGAGTCCGGAAAACCGGACAAACAAAACTAATTGAATGTGTCGCCTCTCCCTGACAGAACACACACAGTATTTTGTAGAAATCCGGCTACAGAAAGGGCTGACTTTCCTGAACCTACGACCAATGTAAAAAAGACGCTCAGAAGGAGGGAGAACATCCTCAAACTACTCCGTTGTCATCGTCATCATCATCATGTCCGTTTGATTTAAAAACAGCACGATAGGGAGCACGCTCTCACTGAACGCTGTCTCCTCAGCTTTCTTTTTTCCCCCCCAGCCACACGGCTTTGTACCCTCAGATTTTGCGGGCTGCTGCTGCCGGTTTGAGTTGCTCGACACAAGCAGCGTTTTGCGTGTCTCCAGCGAGACCGGGAACGCTGGGTGAACAGAGGGCTGCGAGCGGGAACACGGGGCTGCGGGGCTGAACTTCGGGAAGGAATGAAGTAAAAAGAAGAGCGAGAGAATGAGAGAGTCTCCCAGGCAGCTCGATCCCATTAGCTCCGTCCTTGGGTTGCATATTTATACGGTCTAGGAGGTGAACAGATGGACTATCAATTTAATTCCATCTTCAACACCATCAGAGATTGATTTTCTACTCGCTTTTAATTTTGCCATAATTAATTAGATCATTACAACTGTTTTCTATTGATCTCCCTATTTAAACCTCAGATGCAAAGGGACTTCGGCAGAACCTTTAAAAACACAGAAGGGAAAAGGAACAGAGGGGTTTGCAAACTTTCTGAAGGTTTTTTTCTGTTTTGACTTAGAAGATTTTCGGTGCAGAATAGTGAAAAACTGCTTCTGTGGCCTTTTCTTTTAGGAGGCCTTTTTCGTTGCCTTTGTAATTTTCTTTTACGTTTTGGTGACTCTTTGTCATAGTTATATATAGTATACAGCATATATAATAGATTTAATTGGTTCGATTATGAAAACATAAGCTTGCACGTGTATATGCATATATATATATTCACACACAACGTGTTTAATATTGAGATTTACAGAGGTGGTGCACGAACATTTATATACGGGGAAACTATCGACAGAAGAGATGTGGTTTTCTGAAGGGCGAATATTTTTATTTGCCTCCTGTACGTGCCTCTCTGTTTGTGCACTTGAATCCCTCTCTAGGTGGAGGATATTTCACCCTGCGACTCCATCAGAAATGACAAAGGAAAACCGGCGCTGCCAGCTCCGGTTCCTAGCCTCTGCTCCCAGCGCCCGCCGCAGCCTTTCTTTTCCAAGCCTCCCCTGCAGCAAACGACTGGCAGCCGGGGCAACGGCACGGCTCTGTGCTGGCAGTCGGTGAGGTTTGTATTTTAAACCTCTATGTCATTTTCCCCCTCAAAAATCCCCAAATTAAAAGCTCTGTTCATGTACTTAATTTGAGGGAACCAAACCGCGTAATTTTGCTTTTACCGCGAGCGGCAGCGCCGAGGAAAACCTCTCCGGCCGGGTTTGTTTGAAGCTTTGTTTGCAAATCATAAAATTGCTGATTGGGAGATGGGGACGATCCGGAGACGCGTCCGTCGGCGAGGCAGGTTTGGGGGGCTCAGAGGCAGCCCCTGCTCGGGGACGAGACAGTCCTGGCCCCCGCCCGCCGCAGCCCCGCGCTTCGTCCCCACAGAGTTCGGGCAAGGCGCTGGGCTGCCTGAGGGGCCCGAGGCGGGGTCAGCGCAGATCCAGAACCAGCACAGCGAGCAAAGTTTCCCGAGGCGGGGAGGGAGTCGGTGGAAGAAGAGTTTAAGCAATGCCCTGAACTTTCTGCGGACGGGAGGGACCTCCGCGATTGGGGCAGATAGACAAAGGCCGATGGAAGGGGCTGGCTCGGCCGCCCGGGGCGCCTGGAAAGCGGCGAGGCAAAGCGCCCGGGGCCGCTGGCGGTCGGACCGGGCCGGTAGGGAAGGGACCGGGGCTCGGCCCGGCTCTCGCTCGCATGTGGGGGCTCCGCTGCGGGTCCTTGCGAAGCTCCCACGGTAAACACGGTGGGAACCCAGCCTTTCGAGGGGTGCTGGAGCAGGCACCCGTAAGGAAAAGGGGTATTTATCAGGTGAGATAGCAAGTCTTAGAGGGGGATCCGGCGAGGCGAGAAGGGTGTGCGTGGAGGAGAGCAGAAGCAGGCTGCCTCCTGCCAAAGGAGGGAGTTGGGGGTGACGGTCTCATCCCTCCCTGCTGAATATTCAGCGCCCCCCCGCCTTACCTGCTCTCCCTGAGCTCTGAGCCATGGCTCCTCTGCCTAATGGCCCGTCTCCCCGGGACGGCTGCAAGCCAGTAGATCCGCCGCGGCCTTTTCTTCGCTTCTCTCCTCCCCGCTTGGGTGTCTTGCTTTCCCCCGCTGACTTTCGAGATCTAGGCGCAACCACCCAAAACTAAACGGTTTAGATAACAACACACACACACACCAGAGCACCACCACCACCGGAAAAAAAAAAAAAATAGCCAGCCACAGAGAAAGAAACGCCGCTCTACTGAGCCGGGACAGGCTAAAAGGAGGGGAAAATAAATAACAATCAAAGCAAATGCAGCGCTGCTGCTTATAAAAGTGGAGAGGGACTCACCTGCTCCAGTCTACCAGGGCTGTGTAGCCAGGGAGGAAAGGGGCTGGGGGTTCCCGCGGGGATCCTGCGGGAGGGGGGACAACGCCTGGACTTTGAATCTGCTTCCCCTTGTCCCCCTCCCTCAAGCTGGCTACCTGTAGGGAAGCCTTGTTGCAACAGCAGATTAATTTGTTGTCTTATTACCATAAAAATGTGCTCCGAGAGGGGCTGGCAAGGGAGAGGGGGACGCGGGACAGAGGAGGAACTTCTTCTAAGTTGAAAAGGGAGGCGGTGGGCTCAGGCTGAGGGGGGAGCGCGTCGGGGACGGGCCGAGGATTGGTCTGGATAGTGGCGCAGCCCACCCGGGAGCTGGTAGCTCTCAGCTCGGGGTCCGGGCAGACTCCAGGTGGGGTGGTGGAAGACGGGGATTCTGCCGTTTAGTTTGGAGGCGACAGAAGGCAATCCTGTGAAGTCTGCCTCTGTGAGCGCCTAGATTTTTGCCTATGAGAGATTATTTATCCGTCCATCCGTCCGTCTGTCCGTCCATCCATCCATCCATCCATCCATCCATCCATCCATCCATCCATCCATCCATCCATCCCTCCCTCCCTCCCTCCATTTATCTGTCCACTCATCTCTTTTCTTGCTCTTACAATCATGTTTTGATAAAGGCTTTGCGACTGAAAATAAATAAATAATAGAACAAAGCTCTAAAGAAAAGAAGAAAAATTCCCAGTGCTAAAGACATCACTGAACGAATATTTTTCTTTCTCTCTTTCTACTCCCCCCCTTCTATCTCCCCATTGATTGAAAGTCTCTCTCAGCTCCAACAAGGAGTCCCAGGAAAAATGAACCATTCTGCTATCGATTCTTCATTAAAATTACATTTCTGCATTTGCTAAATTGGTTTTAAAAAGCTTCCCCTGTTATTATTGTCTTGTCAGAGCCGGCGGTGCTGGGCAAACAGTATTTAAAAGCTTGGGACCTCTCCAAGATGAGGCTGTTGGGGGTTATGTGTGTGCATGTGTTTCTTTTTCTAAAGTGTTTAGGAAAATGTTAACACCGCGGACTGGCGAAAAGCACGCCCCAGACAAGTGGAGAATTGTAAAAATAAGGAAGGCGGAGGGAACACTTTCCCTCATATCACTTAAAAATCATCGATTTCCTCTTCAAGCAAAGAAAAAAAAAGTTTCATTTTAAATATTAAAATGGGGTATCAAAAGTCAATAATCGCAGCAACGATATTTGCCTCAGACGCCGTCTCCAGCCCGGTCTGCAGCAGCCGCCGGATCTGTCTGGAGTGGTTCCTCACCTCCCTGCAGCCCGAGCCCTGCTCGCAGCCGTGCTGAAACGCTTCCTCGGTGAGATGTTTAAATAAGTCCAGCTAACCCTGACACATACACCAGATTCCTCCGACCTTACCCCAACAAACCCCACGGAATCCCCGTCCTCCCTCCCCAGACTGGTGTGGGAGAAACCCAGAAGGGACTCTGGGAGATTTACTTTGAATTCTGCAAATCTCTTTCGAAAGAGCAGGGAAGCAGAAATGTCTTCCTGATGTGTTTATCCCCTAATCAGTTCATTAGTTATAAACAACATGACATTAGAAGTTAGGAGGCAGTTGATATTAATTTTTATTTAACTAGTTGATGTTTAATCCGTCACGCCAGACTGCTTAGAGAGAGCTGCCTGACACAAACCAGTTAGAACTTCATACACCGCGATGATCGGCCGGGCATTGGGACAAACAAACGGCGGCGGGGGGGCGAGGGGCAAGGAAACAGAAGGGAAGGGAGCAAGGGAGAGAGAGGTAAACCCGGGAAAGAGGGGGGAAAAGCAGCAAAAGAGACTGGAAAATTCCCCCTTCCCTGGATAAAATGTTTGTCTGAATCGGCAGATAAGAGAAAGGGAGGGGGGCGAAGCATGAAAAATATCGTCAGGAGGCTGAGCTGAGAGGGCCGAGAAGGGCAGGTGCCCATGCCAGCCACCCTTGCGGGCCATGGGGCGGGTCGGCGGGCGGCCCGGGGGCTTGCGGCGGGCTGGGCGACAGGGCCGGGGCTGCCCGGGGGTTCAGCCCCCGGGGGGGCGGCAGAGGCGACGCACGGCTGCGCGCCGTCGGGCAGAGCGGGGGGCACCGCCAAGAGAGTCCTCTCTTAATTAAAAGGGGCACAGGTTAATTAGCACGAGGCTGGCCGAGGGAGAACAGCAACACATGGTGGGGCCAGGATAAACGGGAACCGGACTTTTCCCGGTTTCCCGGTGTGTAACAGCCCTCTTTGGTGTCAGACTGCGACCCTTAACCAAGGAGCGCAGGTGCTGCTACAGATAAAAGCAGTGAACGATTATGGGTACTTTAAAGGACACACGTCTCTTCCTACCTTAAAGCTGTGCTGAAGTATTATCTGACTCGAGTCTAGAATTACAGACTTCCCTGTTAAAATTGCTTATTTCTCCCCTTGCAGCCAACTGGTGCCCCACAAATGGTTATAGCGTACCTGTTTGGCTCTACACCATCTCTATATATGTGAATCTCTGCTCTTTACCTACCGACCTTGCTGACACGTTGGACGCCCACCCTCGCCTTTGCTCCCGAGGGGAGCGCCAAGCATTATCCCAACACCTTCCCCTCCTGTGGCGGGACCCCCGGAGTTTCTTCCCCGCCGTGAGTCCTGCTGTGCGCCCTCAGTGTGCCTTTTCGCTCAGCACTGTTCAGGATGTATTAATGCGAGCTATTACAATTATATCTGCATGTATTTCACAATTAAAACATTTCTTGGCGAACCAGGAAAACCCTGGCAGCAGCTCGGTGCGTTGCTTGCCGTGGACGCCTGTTCCTCCGTGCGACAGTAGCCGTGCGACTGTGACTACGAGGAAAGTGTTCTACGACACATATTTTAATATCAATTTCCATATTAATCAATCACCCCAAACATCTATCTGCTGGATAAAGGAAATAGTTCGCATTCCGAAGAAAATTGCCTGCTTTCCTGCAGTTAATAGTTAACTCCGTAATAGAAAGTTCCCAGGGAAATGCGGAGGCAGAGGGAGCGCGGCTCTCCCTGCTCCCAGCCAGCACCGGCCGCCGCTTCCCCCTGGCCGCGGCGGCTCGTACCACTCGGGAAAATCTCCCCGCTCCTCCGCTGCCGGCTCAGGCTCTGGCTGTCTGCATCTTTTAGGAAAGAAACCAGGACGGAGTGTTTTAAGGAATAAACTCCTAATGGGGCTGTGGTGTGCAAAAGGGAGGCAGACAGGCTCTTTCCCCGTAGTCCGAGACAGAAAGTGGTGCAACAGGTAATAGGGCAGACACTAGTGACACGGGGAGTAGGAATACTTTCCAAAGGCAAGGCGAAATGCACGTTTCTTGGCTGTTTGGCTTGAGAGCATTGTAAGGAAATGGGTGCCTTTCCCTTTGTCCAACATCTCCTCTCCCTTTCTCTGAAGCAGGGTGTGCTTTGAAGGGTGGAGAGGATATTAAAAAGAGGACCTGTGGAGGAACGGGCAAGGGAGAAGCAAGGACAGAGACGAGGCTGGACCCCGGCCGGGGGCTTTGGCGCTCGGAGGCCCTGCGGTTGGTCTGGCCGGCAGCCGTGCACAGGCAGACCCAGCCCTTTGCCGAGAGTTTCGGGGTGACTTCAGAGGTGCGGGATGTCCTTGTCGCTGCCGCTCTGCCCCGCACTATTGCCTTAGTGTTGGGCTGGCCACCTGGTGCTTTTTCGTGGTGATGGCGGAACGGGGGAGGACAAAGGGAGAGGTGAGAGGAGCAGAGCAAGGAGTGAGCCTCTCCTCTGTTCCGGGGCTGTCCGTAGAGGCTGTGAGATGAGCAGGAGTACTTCGAGCTACCAAAGTTGCAGGGATGCTGCTGGCACGGGGAAAGGCTGCCTTTCCCGTGGCTGAACTGGTGTCAGAGCAGCGGAGTGGGAAGGGGTTTGCAAGAAGTTTGGAGTGGGTGGGGTGAATGCCTGGAGGCTGTGGGTTAGGGTTGCCGTGGGATGGAACCCTCCCGGCCGTCCGCGGGACGCAACCGCAGGGGCTATCGGTGCCTTCGGATCTCTCCGGCGGGGTGTCCGGGTGTTGGCGGGGGTGGGACGTGAGCGGGAGGGATGGAGCCAGGGTAGCTGCGCCAGGCGACGTCGGTGCAGGGGCCTTGGCGTGAAGTTGCCGACCTGGACGTGGCGCAGGAAGGAGCGGGCTGGGCGGGCGTGCCGGTGGCGGCCCGGGAGAGGAAACCCGGCCGGCTCCGGGAAGCCGCGTCCCCCGCCAAGATCAGGCAGGGAGCTTCTGCACCGGCTCGGGGCAGCTGGTAGGGGCGCTCAGTTTCGTTGGCTCGGGGCTCCAGACGCGCCAGCAGCAGGGCGGCCTGGCCGCGCGTCCCGCCAGAGGGGGCAGTGCAGATCGGCGGTGCCGGGCACGGGGCCTCGGCCTCGGCCCGGCCAGGGGGATTCGGCCCCAGCCCCGGAGCCGGGGAGCGTTAATCCCTTCTGCCCTGGTGACATTTAGATTCAAAAACGCTTCCCAGAATGTTTCCACAGTCCCGGCTGGTGGTCCCGGTTGGAGGCGGTGGCTGGCAAAACCAGGCGAAGTCTCCCGGGGTCGGGGCTACCGCACCCCCTGCACGGGGCTAGGGGCGAGCGGGCGGGCGGCAATGCTCTCCCGGGAGTTAGAGAGACGTCGATGTGATGGCTTATTCCTTCCCCAGGTAGTTCAACACAAGTTTCTATCTCAAGGAAGGGGACCCGGCAGCCAGACGGCCTGCGGGTGCCCTGTGCTTAGAGACAGCCTGGGTCCGCAGGGCCCGGGGAATCTGGAGGGCTTGGGGAATCTGGAGAGTCCCAGCGTGGATTAGGATAGGAATGAGGGACGTGGACACGTAGGCGCGGGCCTTCCGCTCGCCATTGCCAGAACTGGAGAAAAGGAAAGGAAAAATGGAAGATCACATAAAAACCATGAGAGACTGCAGCAGCAGAGCATGCCCTGTGCCAGTGTGCAAAAGAAGGTGAAAATAAAAGAAGCATGGAACTAAGTGAGAAGATGGAAATCGGGATGAATGGGTAGGCAGAGAGACAGACATTATCTTTACTAATATTAGAGAAAAAGGTCTGAATAAAGAAGGGGACATTTCATTTGAAAATGAAAGGGAGATGGATGGATGGATGGATGGATGGATGGATGGATGGATGGATAAATAGAGAGAATGGGCGAAAAAATAGAAAATGTGAGAAGAGGAGAACAACTCCCCACCTTTCTAGCGTTTGTGGACAGAAAGAAGTGAGTGAGGAGGCAGAGGAAGAGAAAGGATAAGAGAGGAAAGAATAAAAGGAAAAGGAAAGGAAAAGAAAGGAAAAGAAGTAAAGAGTAAAGAGGTTTTTAAGAGCCGTCAAACACTTGGTAGACATGAGAATTAGAACGGAAAAGCTAAAACATTTATGGCAGCCTGCGCCGAGGTGATTTCCCCATTGGCATTTTATGGAGCTCCTAAATCTCAGCTTTAGGCTGTTTTGAGCTGTAAGAATTATTTTCCGCCGCACTTTTCTTTTTTAGGTTCACTTCCAGTTTCCATTGCGAGTGCCCCGGAGCAGGCGGAGCAGCTGCTCCGCAAGCAAGCGCCTCCCGTCGGGCCGACGGACAGCGGGCAGCGGGCGCTGGCCCCTCCGCACCGTGGGGGACGCGGCAACTCCCGGCTCTCCAGCCCTGGCCACCCTCGGCAGCCCGGGGGTCCCGGGGGTAGCAGCAGGAGCGGCTCGCAGCTGCCTCGCAGGCGCCGGTGTGGGCCGGTGCGCAGAAGCAACAGTTCCCCGGCACGTCGAGGC
Organism: Callaeas wilsoni; assembly: GCA_013398955.1. Taxonomy (NCBI): domain Eukaryota; kingdom Metazoa; phylum Chordata; class Aves; order Passeriformes; family Callaeidae; genus Callaeas; species Callaeas wilsoni. The sequence continues at coordinate 9,116 of VWPU01007288.1, forward strand.
AACGGAAGAACCTGCTTTTCCCTCGGGCACGGCTTTCGCCGGGATGGGGAGGGAGCAAGCGGCGACACGGCTGGGCTGCCTTGCTCCGCAGCTCTTGCAGGGCGCGAGGGCGAGGGTTGGGGAACGGCTACGGAAACAACAAAAAATAGACCTCAAGGTGCAAGAAGTGAGGAAGCAGTGGTTCTCCCTTCCCAAACAGCCTGTCCTTACACGCCGTCTCCACGTCGGTGGAAAACTCCAAACCTCGGTGGAAAACTCCAATACTCCAGGCACTAGTAATGATAAGAGGAACGATAGTGACAACAATGATAATGTGTTTCCGTATATTAAAGCATAGAAAATAAATATCCTCCTACATCCGCTGCCTCCCTGGTCCCCGGATCTCTTGAACGCGCTGAGTTTTCAGTATTTTGAGGCTGGAGTAGGTTTGAGAGAGGAACATTGAGTGGAAGAGTAAAAGCCGGGGGAGATGTAACTCGTGTGCCTTTCACCTTTTCCCGGGAACACAACCATTGTCCTTGTGACAAGAATCTCTGTTATGGTCTGGAAGCTGTAGAGAAAAGGGAACTTTGCAGGTCTGTCTCCTAACTCTGCTGCGAGCAGCTCCCTCCGCCTCCCCCCTTGCCCCGAAAGCCCGGCAGCTCCCGGGCTCTGAACCAGTTGATATAAAAGTGTGTGTGAGGGGGATAGAAGTTCCAGTCTCTCATGAGGGGAGAAGGCTGCAGGGGCAGAAGCAAGTTAATTTCCAGCCGATTTCTCATTACTCTTCTTAACGCCTGTAAGGGAGAGAAAATTAGGCACACAGCACACGTTTTGGCCACTTCATAAAAAATGCAGATTTGAGAGATGATGTGAAATGTGCCCTCGAGTCAATGATTAAAGATAGCTGACTACATTTTTTTTTTCTATTTGGAGTTGAGATGAGAAATGCCCCTGAGCTCTGTAGGTCCAGGAAGGGTCCTTTAATAACTGATAAATTGGCCCAAGAACTCGCTCTTCCCCTCTCCCCCTCCGCGTCCCCCGCCCCAATCCTCTCCCCGCCCTATACCCTCCACCGTCACACGTCGTCGACCGTCAGGGGAGAGATGCAATCCGCTGCTCTTTGCCCGGCGATCAATAGGAATCGCTCTCGGGGGATTATTTCCCGAACGGTCCATGTGTGCCTGGACAGGGCCGGGCGTGACACCCCAGCGAGTGAATATGGAGGGGTGCGGCCACTCCTGCCTTGTCCCACTCGTGTCAGTAACTTTCACTCCCCACCATCCCCTTAGCTTGTCAACTTTGCCTGCTAGCTGGCCAAGAGACAGAGGTTCTGATTCAACAGCATTAAAGATTTGCACTTAAGAATACTCGATGGAGGAGATAGCCATTCTGAAAAGAGGCGTTTTCCCATGCGTTTTGGAAGCAGAGAAAGTTAAAGCTAATGGCCACGGGCATCTCTGGCAGTTGCCATCTCTACCTGATTGTCAGAGGTCGAGTTTTCCTCCAAGTTTCCACAGACAGTTTTGTCATCGACGGATGTCCATGTAAAGGGGAAGCACTAGCCTCCCCCTGCCACGGCCACTCCTAAGCGGACAAAGAAGCATTTGCCGAGCCCAGCCAGGGGGAGTTTTAAAAGCACAATGAAGGGAAACTGTCAAGAAGAGCCCTGATCTGTCTCTTCCCTGCCTGGCGTCGGAGGTTACAGAACGCCCGGGCTGCTGGCTTCCAGGGCTGGCATCGTCGATAGAAACAGGAGTTAGGAATGCTGAGGGTGGGGCGAAGGAGAGCAGTGCCTTCCAAAAAGGTGCTTCGATTTCTTTCTCAAAAGCATCCTTCCCTGCGGTCCCCATCACAAACTTGAGAGGAAGAAAAAATGGAAAGGGAAGGAAAGATAAGGCGAGAGAGGGGATGAGTGGGGGGGATAAAATCAAAGCTTTCCAGCCCGCTGGAAGAAGAAATGTGTATTTCTTTTTTCTAAACACTTCTAATTTTTCAAACCAATTGAAAATAATAAAATGTATAAAGAAAGCAGGGATGCAGTTTTCCAGAGCTCAGCTGCTGAATAACTCCTCATCAGCCGCACCGATTTCTTTGATTAATCCCGAGGTCTGAAGTGGAAGCAGTTCCAGTGTGATACCTTACACGCCAATATGCTTCTGCTTCCCTACTTTGTTAGACTCGTTTATGCGCATTTTTTTAAACAATAATTTCGACTACTTTTCCCCTTAATAAATCCTTTTTTTTTTTTTTTGAAGCGGTACCTGCTTTCTAATTGCCCTGAATAAATACCTTTCCCCATCTCCGGTTTCCTAAGTCCAATGGCACCCCAGTGGGAAGGAGGTCGCAGGCACCAGGCCGGGAGACCGGACCACCCCAGCTTCTGACAATTTCCTCCTACTATTTAGTCAGGAACTTGTAATTGTAATTTCGTGTGCGAAACGGTGCGGACCGACATTCACTGTCTTAATGGGACTTAATGTAATTGTACACGATCCTTTATGCAACCATATATATAACGAGCGCTCTCGTTGCTAGACGTATTGCCAACTCTCTGATTCCCTGTGTAACTATAAGTATATATGTTATGTTCACAACTATGCACATACACCCGAAATAGATTCGTCTGTGGAGAGGAATACGTGGCGATATATAAGAAATGTATTATATAAACCCGAATCTTTATATCAAAATGAAGAGACTTTAATTTTTATATATTTTATTGCGTATAACTACTTCTTTTGGAGACAGCTAGGGAGCATTTAGAATGTGGAGAGATGCACCTGTATGGGGATCTGAACGGGAATGTTCCCTTGTGCTTGTGTAGCCTGTGCTTATGAACATATATCACATGTATCTCTCTCCCCCCTCTTCTCCATTTATAAAATATCAATGTGATGCTTTAGAAAAGCTGTGAGCTTTGCACAGTTCTTTACCCTTTTGCCAGATGATGCCGTTGTTTATAAAATCGCACTTCTCTGCCAGGCGGCTTGCACCCTCCGTACTAATTCACACTACCGAGTCATTTATCCAGCTTTCATTTCTCCCTGAATTACCCGTCTCGGAGTCAACCAGAAGCACCAAATTCCTGCCTTTCTGATGAATGGACAATATTGTCTGCTCTTTTCAGGGCGAGAGAAAAATAGCTCGGGCAAACGAGAGCGAAGCCGGAGGCTTCTCGGCGGCTGCCCCACAGGGAGCCGAGCGGGGCCGGTCCCCGCTCCTCGGCCGAGCCACCTCCGCGCCTCTCCCCGCCGCGCGTGGGGGAGCGTGGGTGCGGCTGCGGCCGCGGGTGGGAGAGGCACCGGGGAAGGCTCGGACGGGAGCCAGGCTGCCCCCGGCACGGAGAGCCGCAGCTCGCCGAGGACGCGCCTGCCTCCGCTCCCCGGCGTGCGGTGCCTGTGTGCGGTTTTCCTGGGCTGGCTTTGGGCTGCTTCGCAGGAGGCGCTAATTAGAGTGTAACTGCCAGGTCATTGATTTCATGTTACCAGAGTTGTTGTTGTTGGGGTTTTTTTCTTCTTCTTTTTTTTTTTTCTTTCTTTTTTTTTTTTTTCACACATGAAATATCAGCCCAACTCAGAGGCAGTAAGAGCTTGGTTGGGGATAGTCTCAGAGATCCCCCAGACCCACAAAACCCAATTAACCTGATACACGCACACTGCTGGCTTGGGAGTTTCAAGCTCCAGACCCGCGGATCTCTCTGTTTTCCCTTTGTTGCTTTGTTGTAAGTCTCCTTCTGAAGACGATATCTGAATGCAGGGAGCATTATCAATGACTTTTAAATAATAACAAAGGGGAAAAAATAAAAATAATCAGCCCCGCCTCTTCTAGTTTCAATTACTCTAATTAAAAACCCGAAAGGCAATTCCTAGGCAATATCTAATAATAGAATTAGCAATCGGATCCATCATTTCACACGGGGATTTACTTGCAGGGGTACTGTGCGAGCTCTATTAATAATAATAAAAAATCCTGCTAACCCTCTTTTTAAAATTAATAACTCTGTAATTATAATAATTTTATGTGCCTTTTTATAAGAAGAGGTTAATGTTGCCACAGTCTGGGGATGGGAAGGATGAAGTGAAGCGAAATACTGCTGCTTAAACTGACACCTTCCTATTTTATTAGGAGACATTATTATTATCAGACATCTGCAGGTAGAGAATTAAAATTAAAATCGCTTTCAACAATTCAATACACTTTTTATCAGCCATCTATCTGAAAATCATGAACATTCATCATCGGAGGCATTCTCCCTGAAAACAAGAACCCATTCAAATTTTATACAAATTATCATATTTATCATAGTCTGAAACTCTGGAGTAACATCTCCACAAACTGTCTGCTAACTCCCCAGGGAACTGAATTCCACTCCGCAGTCGCTCAGAGCAATTCTCGCTCCCTCTCCCTCTCTCCCGGCCCTTTCACACTATCTGCTTCCCGCGACTCTGCAGCCCCCAGAACAGAGGAAGCGAGGACGCAGAGGGAAGGGGGTGGGGGGAGAAGGATGCGGCGACAAACAACATTAAAATAACACACAACGAGGGCAAATGCGTCCCTACTTCTTGCAAGAGAAATAAGTTTCGCCTGATGTAGGAGACTCGAAAGATTAAAACTCTCTCTGCCGATTTTGGGAGAATGGCATCGGTTTATTTTTGAGGTTGATGCCTTTGCATGAGACCATTATTAGCAGCAGAATATTAGTAACAATAATAATAATAGCAGCAATAGTAATAGTAATAGTAATAGTAATAGTAATATCAGTAATAATAATATCTGATCCTCCCTAGTTTGGTGGAATTTTTTTTGTTTTTTCGGGGCTTTGGTTGTTTTGGGTTTTGTGGGTTTTTTTGTGTTTGTGGGTTGTTTTTGTGGTTCCCCCCCCCCCTCCCCCTTCCTGCCTTGTAGAATTCCATCAGCGCAGGGAAAGATATTGGCTGTTATTTGTGTGGGCACTAGGTGCTGGTGACAAATGACACGAATCCATGCTTCCTGTTTGCGGGTTTGGATGAGACAAATCACTTCCCACGCTTTGCTAATGACATAAAGTTCATCAGTGCTGAATCAGGGGCTGGAGCCGCGCCGGCTCCACGCCTTCGTGCATCCCCTCCGCAGATGCGCTACTCTCGCGGAGGAACCGGCAGCGCGGAGCGGCTCTGCCCCGGCCCCGGGCCCCCGGCCCCGCCGCCCCCGGCCCCGCGCACCTCAGCACCGCGGAAAAAAAGTAGTTCCAATACAATGTTTGTTAACTAGGTTATCTAGGCTGTAGAAGATTTTAATGTTGAATTTTATAGCTTTACCACGCTCTACCGTCCTTGTGAATATTGTAATATTGCATTTTTTACAAGTTACTCTTCTGTTAATGTTCCAGCTAGTAACTTTTATAATCCTCCTCAATGAAATTTTTTTGTATTCTTCCGCACCGTTAACCTCAATGGCGGCACCTCAGCCCCTGGCAGGAGGCAAAGATGAAATGAATTCCTCTTTAATCAGAAATAATAATAATAAAAACACACACAAGGCTCCCTCTGCCTTTTATTTCAGTTTCCCTTTTCGGGGAGGGGGTGATGCCTTGGGAGTCTCCCTCCCCTGCCCCCTGCTGTGCTCCTGGGGTGTGCCTCTGGCAGAGCTGGAGGTGGGCCAGGGGTGGTGATCGTCCAGCCCTGGTCCCTCCACTGTGGATGGGGGCTATGGCCTGCCTAGCTCTGGTCCTTCTGCCCCCTGCCCCCTCCTTTGCTGCTGCTTTCTGCTGACAGCCTGGAAGCTGGCTGTGTTGCAGGCGTGAGCAGGCGGCCTCCTCAGGGCTGCCCACAAGAAGGGAAAGTTAGGCACTTATTTTCCCTCTTCTTCCGTAATTCTGTCTGTCGGTTGATTGAGATGCTCCACAGAGCAGCAGCTTTAGAGCAAGTCCTGCTGGTGTCAGTCAGTCGAGCTCGACTGGCTCTCCGGTTTCTGTTGACCTCGGCTGGGCTGGAGGTGCCCAAGTCCTAGCTGTTTGTTTTGCTGAGTAGTCTGAGATGCATCTAAAAGAGGTACATGTTGAGAAAATGCACTCAGATGGACTTTTAATGAAATAAATCCTTTTAGACGTAAATAAAGCTGGAAATCACCTCCCCACCTCTCCCCCTCTCCAAGCTCCCCAACTTATAGATGCCCGTACAAATTAATCAGACTTGCAAGCAGAAGTGATCATCAACCAGCAGAAAAAGGAATCATATAGCAGCAATGAACTGAGTGCCTGCATTTTGAACAAGGTTTGGATGCTGTTATTTCCCTTAGTCACTAGCATTTAAGAACTTTGTCTCAGGCTCAGCCTGAGTCTTGTGTCAATGAAATACTGGAGGGGTTTCTGTATTCGTTGCAGGGCATGTGTGAGGGCTGCCTCTCAGCCTTATCTACCAGCTACCTTCAGAAGCTGCCCTGACAGCTCTTGGAATACTGTCCCCAAGATTACCCTAACAGCAATTTGTCTCAGTCCCAGCTCCTGGAGTCAAGTGATTTAATGCAACTCTCAGCTTTGATGTATTTTCAACTAATATAGTTGCGAGGAAAAGCCTAGCTCAAACCTTAGCAATAAAATGACAAGGAGGTAAAGTTTGTAAATTTGTTCATATCTCAAGCTATAACTGATTCATGATTGATATGGTGTTTGGAGATGACAATGGGAAGCTTGTATACTTTATGAATCAAAACATTTTTCTTCTTTAAAAACACACAACAAAGATTACCAGCAATTTCTGAGTATAATTTTTCTCTTAGAAGTCTACAGCTGGGTAATCACATAAATTCATATGGTCCAGTGTTAAAGAATAACCTGAAACCAAAACACACAAATAAAAAACAACTTAATTTTTTAAAATTATTTTTCAGTTATACTATTCCTTTAATTTTTTTTTTTTTTTAAAGGTGAACAAGTGCAATAGATGCAAGTTTCCCTTTAAAAAGTAAAATGGTGCAGGTAGGCTGGATTATTTTAAGAGAAATGTCATTATTTAGCTAGTTAATACTCTGGTGTCACCTTGGGAGGCAAAGATACAGACTAGTCTTTGCTCTAAAATCTTCATTTAGGAAAGACTTTTTCTTCAAAACACCTATCCGAGAACCTTATGGGACGCTTTTCAGAAATGCTTTTCAAAGTTAGCACAGAGCAGAGAAGTGGGAAAAACAGATATAGTGTTTCTGTGTTATTGGTGAGAAGCAAAGGCAAAAGTAGATGGACGGCACAGAGAAAAAGAGTAGCGGATCTGGGAACCAGGTTATTGTAATGTAGTAAAGAACTATTAAACAAAAGGTTTAAGTTGCCTTCTCAGGCTTGGACAAAATCCAAGGCAGGTTTGATCTTCTCTTCTCTAGAGACCAGCAGGTCACACCAGGTTTGCTGAGTCCCACAGAGAAGCAGCTCCTCTCGGCAGAAGCACGCTGGCAGCTCTTGGGATGCTCTTTCTTGGGATGTCTGTGAAGTGGCATGGGCTGTAGAGCACTCTGTTCTGAGCAGGGCTTGGATGTTAGGCTGCTTGCATCCTACTAGGACAAAGTACCTTCTCCTGAGAAATGGTGTCAAATGTCCCAGTGGACCTTAATGCTCTGACCAGCCCCACCTGTAGCCTGCACATGCCCCACACCCTCTGGCCCATGGGCTGGGGCCCAGGAGGTCTATTTAAGCTCAGACCTGGGCCTTGATTTGTTTATGCAATAGGTGGGCCTGTTTTCCTGACTCTTTGAATAGACTTTGGCCTTGCATTGTAGGTAGCTTTTTTCCCTGGATGCTCCCCTTATCCATGTCTTAGAGTTTGCCTGCAGTTACGTCTGTTAGCTGTGACCTTTGCATGGTCTTCAGGCCCATGTTGCAGCATTCTTTCCAGTCCTGTCTGACCCTGTTGATGGAGCCTGCTGTGCTCAGGCACTGTGCAATCCTGTCCCACCACTGTGTGCCTGTGCTGGGGCTGCCCTCAGCCCCTGGCTTGTTCTCCCTGAGTGCACAGCTGGCCCTTGCTCTTCCCTCACAGATGTCTTTGCTTATACCACAGAGCTACTGCAGCCCTCCACACTTCCTCTTGAGGTCTGCATTTTTTTTGAGAGCTGATGTTGCAAACAGAGGCCTGAAGGCCTCCATCAAGGGCTTACTTGAGGTTCTTGATGCTGTTTGCTTGTATCCTGGCTGCAGTCAAAAATTTGAAAGATTGTCTAAAAGCCTATACTCCTCAGTGTTTTTCATCGTGAGAGCTCAATAAATACTTGCAAGGTAAGAGTTTAATATTTTGTGAAATGTTGGCAGTTAAGACATGTCCTTCTTCTGTTGTCTGTGAAATCAATATTTCAAAACCCTTTCCTAGGGTCAGTGAAGAATTCTTAGTCAGACAAAATTTGATTGAGAGATTAAGAACATTCCCTTTCCCCTTCTTCTTCCCTTTACAGTTTGGATACTTTTTTCACATCAAAACCTTTGTAGTCTCTGATTATTCCTTATGGAGACTTCTTTTTACTCCCTCTTCTCCTACTTAACATCCGTGTTCAGATATCTTAGTGCCAGTACCTTTTTATCCTGAAGCTTTTGAGAATACTCCAAGAATGCATTGCTAGATGCTTTTCTGATATGACCATGTTTGGTCTTGTATGAGCCCTTATGGCCAAAAATCTGTATGAAAATTTGCAAGCCTTGACTTAAATTTGGTGTTCTCTTAGCCTGGGACAGTAGCCCCCATGTGTTTGCTTTGGCATGTGAAACAAAATTAACTTGAATTTCTTCATTTTAACAATGAAAATACAGCAGAGAGTTTTTCCTCATAATTATTTTCTGTTTCCTTAAACTCACTGCTTCTCTTCTGAAAAACTGTATATACCGTTTGAAGCTAGCTTAAGACTGCTGAAGTGATTTGGAGACAGATCTGCCAAAGTGTCTTCTGTGTAAGTGCTAGCAGTTTTGGACTTTGCTCCCAAGAAGTATGAGGTGATATCTGAGTTAGGGAAAAGAGAAGAAAAGACATAGTTCTGAAACAAGTAGGTTCATACATGTAGCTTTTCCATTACTAGCAGATCACTGAGTGGTGAAGAAAATATACTTTCAAAAAAGTATGAAAAATTCCCATTGGAAAGATCAGTGATGAACTAGCACCTTTGGAGAGAGGAAAATATTCTTCTAAGCAGGTGAGAATTCAAATTCACATCAGTGATTGTGTTGACGATGTAAATGTGTGTGTCAGAGACCGTTATGTCTTCACCCTATCACAGCTGCCTGGTCGCTTGCTTTAGCGCTCGCACAGCTCTGCACCGCCACTCTCTGCGGAGGCTGGCGAGAACCGGGTGCCCACTGCTGAGTCCGCAGAGGAAAGCTGTGTGTGTTTGCCAGGAAGCTGGAGGCACAGAGCTGTGCAGCAGGAAAGGGGAGAGAGTGCAAACAGGTACTGCTCATCCAGGCAAAACAGGCCCTGCCACTGTCATCATCTATCGTGCTGCACGGGAAGGAATTCAGATACTGGCTGTAAGGTCACTGCACAGCTCACTGTGGGCTCCTCATCCCTCACCTGGGACCTGGTATTGCCGTAGTACGAGTAGCAGTGGTGGCATTGGAGGTGACTGTATGGTGGGCACAGGGAATAGGGCAGAATATTTTTCTCTTCAACTTGTTTGCGAGGAGTCTTTAATGTTAATTATGGTAACAAATATCTGCAGTTTAAGACTGCTCCGTGTTTCTAACCCAGGGGTGACCTGCAAAGAGAAAAAGAGCTGAATCTTTAGTAAAGAGCAACTCTTCCCCTTATAGAAATGTCAGCAATTCATTTCTCAGTGAGGTTGCTTTGCACACACATTAATGAACATGACTTAAAAGTATTTCTTTCTGTAGGTTTGCAGTGTATTTGCACTCTTTGCAAGCATGTTCAAATATGTGTGTTGTATGCATGTCTTGTATGTGAGTAAGTATTAATTTGTCTTAGCATGTCGAAAGGGTATGGGCTTTGCATATAGTATCTGTGCTCTGGTGCATGTGAATGCTTGGGTGGTGGTGAGGGCATCATCAAACATGCACACACATTTATATGGATATGATTATGCCTGAGAGTGAGGTGAGAAGGCGTGTGTGTGTGTCTGTGTGACAGTGAAAATTCCCCTGTGTATCCTTGAACACTTAGTGGGTGCCCATATGCAGGCAGCCTGGGGGTTCTTATATGTGACCACACGTGCAGGTGTCTGAGTCACGAGTGGGAACGTGTGAGGTGCATGTGAATGTGAGCCTGCACATGGCTGAACATTGAGATGTGGGTAAGGGAGCATAAGCAAGCCGCACATCTCCTCCTTTTGAGTACAAGCAGAAAACTACAGTATCGGGAGGACCTTGGCTGACAGTCTGGCAGAACCAGGCATGTTTGCAGAAGATGAAGCAGAATAGGCAACATGAAAGTTATTTTTGTCTATCAGCTGAAGCTTTATAGAGACATCAACAAGCTCTTGTCTCATGCCAGCTTAATTCCTAGTTAATCAGCAGTCTGCTTGGGCAAAGGAAGGAACTCGCATCAGGGGCTGATGATGAGCCAAACTTCCCAATACTGATACGGGAGCCTGCAAGGAGCCCTCAGTATTGCTCTGCCTGCGTTTGGCTGCATTGCTAACCACTGGGTAATGCTCTGGGATAGCTGAATGCTTCACCAGTTGTGTTCTGGTGGAAACCACTCCTGCGTAGGGAACATGGGTTGGTCCTTTGGGTAGCCCTCCTTAGGTGGTGAGCAGAAGTTTTTCTTCAATGCGTGTGATTAGATGCCTTATCCAGGAAAGTTTCAAGTGACCTAAATATTCCCAAGGCTTTCATCCTCTCTCTTGATGCACTTCCATATAACCTGCAAGTTGACTTTTGCTTGCTTCATTTCCATTACATTTAGTGAGCTCTTCCTCTATCTGTGGTGCCCTATAGAAATGCGGCTTCTTTCTTCCCTCATTCATGAACAAAACCCCTGTTTTGGTCATGAGCTTTGTATATTGCAGCTGAGGGGCCAGCTCACTGTCTTTTCTAACATTACTTTCCCATCTACTTTGCTGAAAAGCCACTATTCTCCTTTTTTCTTTCTAGCTGGTTTCTCTAATGCCACCAGAGCGGTGTGGGAGGGTATCTGTCTGCTCTGTGGCTGGCATGGGTTTACCACAGACCTATAGCCAGACTAATTAAAGTGCTGATTGCACAGATCCTGGCCACCAGCCTGATAGTTACTTTCTGGGAGCAACTGACACGGTGCCTTACTGTTCAAATGTCCTCAGAGAGTAACAGGAAATAGGAAATTCTCATCTGTGGCTCCTTGAGATTCAGCCAAACTCGTTACCATGGGGTGAAATGGGTGAAATGACCTTGGGAATGCCTTGAGTGCTGGTTATTTCAGGCAGGTTCTGTGCATGTCCTTGTCCTGCAGCCCTCCATATGAGGGCAAAATCATCCAGGACAAACATTCGTTATTTCTTAACACCTTCCACAAAAAAGAAAAAAAAAAAAAACCAACCAAAACCCACCACCCACAAAAAAACCCCCAAACAACCCACAAAACCCCCCAAAAACCCCAAAACAACTAGGCTGCTATGAATTTCGTAGGTATTGAAAAGCACCCATTGGTAGTTGTTTTATACAGCTGCTGTTCATGTCTTGTCTGTTTCCATATTGGGTTTTTATCATTATGTAGTATAGTGCGGTTCAACCATCAAGCATTCAGGTAACCCTCAGCACATCAGCTTGCCTTCAGCTTTGCTAGGCAGACTGATTTCTTTTCCTTTTTGATGCTGAGCAGGATGGGGTTTATTTCATTCTTACAAGGGAAATGATCATCACAGAGTGGGCGCTGTGACCATAACTGTGGCAGAAGAACTTGTATTAAATTACAGGCATAAAATGAGAGTCTTTGCTTGGCCCTGTCTTCATTCCTGAGCTGACAAAGGAGAAAATTTGGTATCATCTACTAAAGCGTTTGATACCCTTTGCTCTATGTCATTAATAAACCTGTGAATTGGCCTGACATGAAACTCAGCTATGCCCTTCCCCATGCTGATCATTATGGTGTTACCTTACCTTTGTTTTGCAGGCCATCAGCCAGGTTTCAGTCCATGTGACAGTGCTCTGTGCAAGCCCATCTGGTGTTGCTTTCCTACTAGGGTTTTGCCAGGCCCTTTTCTCAAGGCTACAGCAATACTGCTGGACTTCCCACTTTCCAAGTTCATTTGTGTCCCAGATCTTTCTCAACTTCCCCAGTAGACTGTCTGTCAATGGAGTTTGTCATTGTTACCACTGTAAGGCCAACAGCTGTGTGCAAGGTGCTGTAGAGACAGAGAGCACGTGTCTAAAAGCACTGAGGTGAGGGTGGCTGGAGGGAAAAAGTTGAGAAGAGACTAAAAACAGGCACTGAGAATGGAAGTGGTTTGTATTGCTTCCCCTAGCACACTCTCATTAAGAGGTTCTCATCTCTGTTTGCTAGAAGGCCAGGTTAAATACTTTTGAACATTTTTCTACCTTGCTTCTTTTCAACCAAGTACTCCAGAATCAAATACCTCCATTGCTTTCTGAAACTCTTAAACAATATGTTGTCTACTCTGGGGTCCTCCTATGTAACCTCAGCTTCTTTGGCCTAGGGAAAATGGAAAGCAGATTGTGAGAATACTTTGATGGAAAGCACCTGGCCAAAGCCTGACAATAGGGGAACAGCTGATGTTGGCAGTACGAATGGAAGAAATGGTCTGGAAACGGGCTCCTATTCTCTTCAACAGAGCAGTATTCCTGCTGGGTTGCTGGCCTTGGGCAGGTATTCCTCCTGATGGAGCCACGCTAGCCAAGTTGTTTCCATGGCAGTCATCTGGACTGCGTGTCCATGCAATCTCCTCAAGTCTCCATCCCCCCTTGCAGTTCATAGTGCAGACTGCTCTGTGAGTATTATTGAGCAGTGTGCTAAGAGGGGGCTGCATTATCTCACATGATCTTTTAGTGTGCTAGAAGGGAGGGTATAGATGCACAGAGACCTGCAAGTCTGAAAGACTCCAGTTACCTCCCGGTATCGAACCGGATGTGACATACTTTCTAGTTTGGCTTGGGGAAACTGATGGCAGTACAGATGAAGCCCCAGCACTGTGACCAGTATATCAGGTCAATTACTGACTTTCTGAAGTTTGGTAGTATTTTAGTTTCACCTCTCCTGCATCATCATTTATCCCTCTAAGTACAGTGCCTTTATGTTCTGCAGCACTGACTCCCACTCCTTTTTTTTTCTGCCTGCCCAGATGCAGCTCTTTGCCCTACCCTGGAAAAATGTCTGGTTGGATCTTTTCACCTGGAATGCTGCATATTTGAGGCTCTTTCTATTGCTAGCAGACCCAGAGATGTAGTCAGCGAACCTAAGATCTGACCTAGGATTCAAGTTACTTTCTGGAGCAGTTCTTCTTACAGGCTGACTGTGTGCCAGTGAAATGCCTGGGCTAGTTCAGTGGAAGGGCTGGAGAAGACTTGAGGGACACGTGTCAGTGAGTTAGACAAAGTTGTGGAAAGGAGGTGGGGAGGACAGAGTATGGGTAATCAGATCTCCTTCCCAGAAACTCCTCACTGATCTCCCTGTTAATTCCACAGCGGTCAGTGCTGAGCAAGTGCATATCCCATCTCTGTTGTGTCTTGTCTGGGGTCTCTAATATTAAATGGTGCCATGCAGAGAAGAGTGCCAGAGAGGAAAACATTCTGGCACCTAGCAGAGTGTGGCCATAAGTACTGGAGAAGGAGTTGAGACTGATGGGAAGGGTGACTGTGTTCCTGCCTCTCTAGCCTATTATCAGGACTTGGCAAATGCTTCATGTATTGTGGTTTGCTCATCTCTTCTTAAACCCACCACCTTCATTATAAGTGACCTAGGCAGATGTTTATCACCAGGAAGTGGGTGGGGAAGGCAGAAGAGATTTTTCTTTATCCGTGGCAGGTGGAAAGTGCCCTGATATGTCTGCTTTGGTCCTGTCCATCTTCATGTCAGATTGAACGGAACCTGTAAACATACTCCAGCTTCTCTGATTGCATCTGAGTAATTTTGGGCTCTGCCTCTGGGGCCTTGTTTACTGTTTGGGAAGTAGTCTTTCCGGTTCTCCTTCCTGTGTCCAGATATGGTCCAGGACTTGCTTCTTCCTTGTCAGCCCTAACAGTGATTAATAACACACATTTCTTGGGTTTTTCACCCATTTTTCTTAAAGACTTGCCTGCCAGTGGTAAGGAAACTGAGATTATAAACCACTGCTGGCATGTGAAGGGCCTGGGGGCAGCAAGTCTTGGAGAAGCTGTGATGCAGTTCCAAGCATATAGAGAACGCAGGGCAGCTTACAGAGACAAATTCTGCTATGAGCTGCAGGTTTCTTGCAGCTGAAGGGAAGCACTGGAATCTGTGGTTCATAGTTATTCACACTGATACTTTCTTGGAGGTGACAATCCCAACAGTAGCTGTTGTGGTACTTCGGGCTCTCGTGAAGCATTTCTTTGCTGTCTCAAAGATCAAGAAAAGCCAACAAGTGAGCATCCTGGTAGATTTCTCATTGGACTTGAGAATTTTTGCCTCTCATATGGTTTATGTGAGGTGCAATGTGCTATGAATCTAAGTGTTTAAGTAGACGTTCCTTTGCTCACCTTTCTCAAAGGGATCATGGCCAAGTCTTCCCTTGTAATCAGTTAGTCCGACATAAGTACAAAGCTCAAGGCCAGCCCCCCTGTGAAAAAATAAATACTGACAGGTGAGTGGCAGGGAGGTTTCCTGGGACTGCTGTAATGCCTGCCTGCAGTAATGTCATGTTGCCTGAGCTCTTATCACCCAGGTCCATTATAAAAGCCATGTCTGGAACACATGTGTTCTGCAGTCAATCCTTTCTTCCCTGTCCCATCTCACAGGGGAGTAATTGCCAGCAGTTTCCTTCCACTCCCATCTTTAATGACTCCTTTAAACACTTTGGTAATTTGGTCACATATTTAATATTTAGACCTAAATCACATCTAGGATAGGATCCAAACCTCTTGCATATTCCTATTTGTGGCTTAACTGAGTTTTGTGGGAGATACTGGCTGAATTTATTCTGTGTTTTTACCCTGTCTTTAAGACAGCAATAACTGTCCTGGAGATACTGTCTCCAAAATGTATTTCATCTCCAAAATATCTTGATGATTAAATACTAGAACAATCAAATCCATAAAAGTGATTCAGGAAAAAAATATTGTAATACTTCCAGACAAACACAGCCCTCTCTTGAAGAGAGAGTGGCACAGCACTATCTACTATCTATAGATGTAGATAGCAGTAGTATGGGACATTTAACTAGAAGATTCAATCTTTGTAGTACCACAGCCACACTAGAATAAAAGTCTGATTGCAGCTAGAAATATAGCCTGGAGAATCATCTCAATCCAAATGACTAGAACCAAGTTTGATTGGACATTACAGAGCTCTCACAGTTGCTGAATCTTAAATTTTTGAGTGCAAGGATGGGCTGTCCATTTTAATTCAAGTAAAGTTTTAGGCTGAGGAAGCCAAAATCAATGTGTTCTTTAGGGTTGTCATCCTTAGGGAGATGTTTGGTTCTCATCAGGACTTTGTTCTCTCTTACTACAGGATGACAGTTCTGGCTATCACTTGTTTGATTGAACACTCTATTTTTTTATCAGAGTCTGCTAGGCCTTTACAACAAGGAAAAGATCTGGTGCCTTTGGACTTCTGTGTCCTTCATTCTACTTTACTGTAGAGACGGGTGACTTGACCCTGAAGCTTGGGGCTTGGGCTAGGGTTAAGACCAGGTCTTGGTAATCATGGGCACCAAAGTTGAACACTCTGAGAGTGGAAGCTTAGAGTAATGTGAGAGGGAGTAAATTGTTTTCTTGATATAAAGCTGAGTTGTTCTAACAGCGTGTTACAGTGATATTGAGGGTTATGGCTAATAGGAACAGTGTCTCTGAAAGTAACCCCACCTTGAGAAATCTGAAACAAATGAATACATTTAAAATCAGGCACTGTAAACTTTCTTATGGTATTTTTTTCCTAATTCCTGCATTCAAAGAGAAAGAAAAGACATGATTCTGCACCTGTTTTTCAGTTGTCTGAAGTACTGGGAAAATTCCCAAGTTCTGTGTTTCAATCTGCCATGCTTTGAGAGGGCCTGGGGACCTGGCACTGGGAGGCAAGTGCAGCCCCTTCCCACTAGCAGCCTTCATGCCTACCTTCCTCCTCCTCCTCACCTGACACAGCTGTACCTTCAGCTTAAACACCCATCAGCTGGATCCCATGCTAAAATGCCTTAATGAACCAGAGCTCCCTGGTGCTGCCCCAGGTCCTGTGGGCACTTGCTGAAAGACATTGTTTTCAATGACAGCCAGTGCTCAGCTTTTTGATGAATTTAATCCCAGCTGCGATGGGGTAAACTCAGTCTCTGGTGCAGGGAGGCAGGAGAGAAGGATCCCTGTGTGACTGCTGCAGCCCACACACACTGGAAGGAAAGATGGAGGAAAAAAATAAGCAAAGGCAGAAAGTAGAGAGGATACCATTTAGTAACCTCTGAAACTGGGGTTAACCATATTGCTTCCAGTGAGGGCCACATACTGCTTAGAGCCAGACTTGTGTGAAGCTGGTGATAGCAGCCAGAATGCACCAGCTCACAAACAAGCAGAAAGAGGAATAAAGGAAGGCAGGAAGACAGATGCCCCTTGGGCAAACACTTGTTAAATTGACAAACTTGTAGAAAATGATTAAGGCTCTGGCTGTTCCTAGTCCAGAGGGGCCCTGAGCTGCTGCCTCGAGCTAAGATACAAAGGTAGTTCCTTGGGAGCCTACAGTGGACAGGGCACAGAGGGAGGTGAAACAATTACTGCCTGTCTCTACGGTGCAGTCTCTTGTCAACTGTTATTTATGTTTCCCCAAATGTTGCAGTCTTCTTACAGGGAAAGCAGGCCCTGCCAATCTATGGCAAAATAATTGCAGCAACGTTTTCCTCCCTTCCTTCCTCCCTCCCTCCCTCCCTCCCTGCCTTGTTGGTCTCTCTCCAGCTCTGATTTACCTTGGACTCCTTTGATAATCAATTGTGATTTAACATCCACTGAGAATTCAGATCTCTCACAGACTAGTAGAGTTGAGTGCTCACTTGTGCCTGGGACCCTGCTGTGAGCCCCGCTGGAAGCCACCCTAAGACAAGATACCTAGGCCAGTGCAGCAGCTGAAGGCATTTATGCCATATTTTGTCTTTTCTCCATAAGCTTGCAACTGAGGCAATATAAAAGTTCTTCCTTGTCCTTAACAGCTGAAACATACTTTCAGGAAGGGTGATTACACACCTGCTCTTTGCCCCTCTTGAGGGATTGCCTGTGCTTCTATATCTATGCTACATCTGCCTGTTGTCCTTGCACTTGATTTTCTTTGGAGATCTCCATTGGGGCAGCGAAGAATCAAACCAAGGACCTCAGACTGGGACAGTTTGTGCTAATAAACAACTTGAAGTAGCCAGGGCTGAGCCTGTAATTGCTTAGTATGAAAGTGTGGTGCAGGGTTATAGCTGTGGTGAGCAGCTCCTTTACCAGGAACCGCATGTCTTCCAGCAGCCCATGAGGTTTGTTTAACACAGGAGCCTGTGCTCCCCTCTGTCAGCGGCACCACACAGTTCAGACAGAAGCTAAATGGAAACAAGCAAAGATCTTTGCCATCTCTTTTGGCCTCTCTTAAAGATGGCTTTTCTTTTCAGAGAAAGCCATCAGCACTTGGACACGGTTTCAAACTTTGGGCTTCTTCTCACTTGCTGTTCTGTCCACCATCCCCCCCTTCCCTTCATTCCAGATATGCATAAAACCTGTCTGGAAAGGGTTAAGTGCTGCTTACCCCAGCCAGCTTTGCGTATTTAAAGTGAGTAAAGGTTTAATTACCAAATGATGACAGTGTCATATGGTTTTGGTGATGGCGCGTGGCATTCGATGAATGCAGAAGAGGGGAGGATGTGAGAAAGACACTGAGTGGCAGTGGGGAAGCGAGGAAGCTAAAAATGCCAAAGACAGTAAAACATCTGTAATTTGCAATTCGCTAGTGTTCGCTGATTGCTCATGGATTAAAGATTAAAATCTATTCTCTGGCAGATGGGGGAGAGAGAGAGAGAGGAAATTCTTACGAGCATGTTTTGCATCTGCATTTCATTCTGCTCCTCTTTACAATAATCACGGATGAGGAAATAAACCCAGATCTGGGCTGGCAGGAGGCGGGGAAAGCGCACAATATAGGCAGGACTCAGCATGCTTCTCCTGCTCGAGCAATGCCAAGCACAGAGAAGGAGCTGACATCAGGATTGCTCTTCTTGATGCCTGGGACTCTGTTTTGGCTGCATGAGGATGAATGTTCCCATGAGGCTCGGAAGTGCCAAGAGCCAGAGCAAAGTCTTTCTTCTGGTCACCCCAATTCTGCATTCTGGGGTTTCTTTGATAGGAAGGGGACGTTAGCCATCTGTCCCGTCTCAAGGGATGACTGAGTCTGGCTACAGTGTCCATGACGTGATGTTAATGCTTGCAGGCAAACAATACAAGTAGAAATAATGTTTGCAAGTATAAATCATTTTTATAACTTCAGCTAATCAGAATCTGTCCTTTTTATGGGCAGGATGAGCTCTCTCTCTTTTTCCCTCTCTCATTCTGACTCTCACACAGGGTTTCTCAAGTGTGCAGGACATTAAAAGAAAAATGGATAATAAAACTGCAAATACAAGGCCTGCTCCTTGGAGGGGCTGGGTACTCATGACTGTGGTTGGCTTCACTGGAGCCAGCTTTTGTGGTGAAGCCCACAATATGAGAAGTACAAGCCAGCCTTAGGACTTGCACGCCCTGGCAGCCTCGCGGAGGTTAGGGCACTCTCCCCCTGCAACGGAACAGAGCCCCTGGTCTCCTGCCTGGCAGATCTGCCTGGTCTGCAGAAATTCTGTTCTCTGGAAGGAATAGGAATTGCATCAAATGATCAAGACGGCACAAAAGGGCTCACAGTTCCTGACCCTACTCCTGGCCCTAGCTCAGCTCTTTAGGTAGTTGTGGTTGCCAGGAAGGGCAACTTCTCCCTGTGGCAGTATAAACCAGTGATCGTGAGGAACTCTATTTCTTTTCTCCTCCATCTGCCTCTCACTTCAAATACTGCTGGTTTAGCTCCACACACACCAACAGGTTTTTTTCCCATGAGAATAAAATTTTGTTGGGTGTCTTTGGAAATGTCTGAATACGAAGCTGCTACAACCTAGCAGTGAAAGTGTTCATTCCACAAACAGCATGCATTGTCATAACATTTATTATATGAGCACATCTTTCTGTAAATTTATTGTCATGTGCTTACCTCCGTCTGTATGCACATACAGAGATGCTCCTAAATCCCAGTCCTCATCCAACAAACCTACGCAATCTGACCATTCAAAAATTACCATAATTTTTGGGTCATGGAAGTGGCGTGAACGTGCCAAATAGAACCTAGACCAGGCTGGGCACAGTTCAAATGGTATTTGCTGTGACAGTGGAAAAGGGCACTGGCCTAAGCGTCCTTGGGGTCTGTCCCATCACATCTCTTTGTTTTCATGTCCCTACCATAGCTGTGACTTAGTTGCCACCTCCCCATGCCATGTTGGTGCCTGGGCTCAGTGTGCCCCTGAAATAGCCCCATGTCAACCCACAGTAAGCAGATCGTTTCACGGCCAGCACCCAGGTCTTTGTAAAGTGTGAAGACACACCTTGTGGTGGAGAAGGGAATGCTCATGGATGCTGCTCTGGCAGTCCTGTCTAGATATTGTGAAACTGCACTCTAACTGGTGAGTGTTGCTGCTGCTCAGTCACCTCTGGGTCTTGATTTATATTCTGTCATGGAGCAGCCCTAGACTTCCTGCTCCTTGATGTTTTTCCACCCATCCTGATGAGAATGCTGGGCTTGTGCTCTCTACTGGTTGTAGCAGTGTTAGCTGGAGCTAACAGGAAAACTTAACTGGAAGATGTGTTTTTTCTGAGCATTGCCTGGTACAGCTTACCTACAGCTTAAAAGAAAATTTAGGGCTCAGTGTAGAGCTGAGAGAATAAAAAAGTTGAGCTGTAATAGGAGGGGGCTGGAAAGATTCTGATGAAGGGAAATGGATTGTGCCAAGATACATAATCTAATTTTTTTGGGTTTTTTTTTGTGGTCTGGGGAACAACTGGTAAGCGTTGGGATGTTGTTTAAATTTTTATTTTAAAAATTAGTTCTATATTTGCATTTGATAAGTGGGAAGGAAAGTGTCAGAGAGAGAAAAGAATGTGCACAGGAGGAGAAAAAAGCCCCAGATGTGTGGGCAAAAAAGAACCCAACATTTGATTAAGAAGAGGAAAGTGATCTCTTTGAATTGGGTCGCTGCTGTTGGACCACTGGGAAAGCTCTGTCTCTGTTTGCAAGTGATCTGTTTCACCAAGCGAAAAAGATGAGGCAGAGCAGAAGAAAAGCTGAAGAAAGATCAATGGGAGGAGGGGGACAGCATGGCAGATTTAATTAATTACTGCATATTAAAATGTTTGTTTACAGTAACAAACAGCTACAAGAGGTCTGATGTTAATTAATTTACAGCATTTTTCACCAGTCCCTTTGCCGTTGCTGGCAGTCAAGGAGGTAACATTGTGGCAGGTAAGATAATGTCTCTTTGGATTTACAGCAGCATCTTGGAGGGGAGCTGAGGAGGCAGTGCAGTTCTGACTGGCTGCCTCTGCACAGCACAGGACTGAAGGGATCATGTCCAGCCAGGAAAAGGGACATCGTTTGGCCGCCTGGGCAAATGGTGCTCCAGTATAGCTTGGGAGCTGGGCAGTGTAAGGGCAGGTGCAAGGCTTGGATAAGAACGCCAGGCTTTTTGGGATGGAGTTTTGGTGTCATCTTGGTTATGCTGCAGAGGCAGGTGTGCTGTCAGGTTGCAATTCACTTCACTGCGGGTCCTGCAGCTCCAAAGAAATCTGGGCAGCTTCTGTGGTATTTAGGACTGCGTAATTTGATCTTTCTAGAATTGGCATGCAGAGAATCACGGTCTCCTCCGTGTGCGAAATATTCTGGAGTGACATGTTCTGCCCCGAAGGTGGATGTCGTCCATCTCTGTGGGCACTAAGCAATTTTATTCCAAACTGGGATCGTTTAGGTATTGGTGAGTTGATACAAGGGGAGAGAAAACCTGGAACAGAGTTTTGCAATTGGAATATGCCTGAATGTGGGCATCTTTCTTTGAACAAATCAAAATTCAGGCTCTAGGGAAATACACACATATGTTCCTCCAGCCCAGTGTGGCTTCTCTACCTGCTCACCTTATGCCTCAGTCCTCACCTAGATGGCTTTGGAGGGCAAATGAGAGATGGTATTTTTGTACCTCTGTCCTGATGGTGCTATAGCTATGCCTAGATGCCTTCAAAGGGGTTGAGAAATTCTGTGTGAGCTAAGAAGATGGGTCAGGTCCTAAGTGCAATGTGAGAGTTCTGCAAACAGAGGAAAAAAATCTCTAAAGTTATTCATAAAACTCTTTTGCTCTGAAATGACTGGAATGCTCAGCAGAGGTCTGAGAAGCCCTGTCACACACTACATAATAATGTGCTTATGAATGGACAGGTAATTAAACACAGAAAGAGCAAGGCCGAGTTTAAAAGCTCTGATCCCAGATTCATTGGTGTCAACATTAGCAAAGAAGCAGTACAGGAGGTCTGGTTTTCACACCTGGCTGGTTCCTCAAGCTGGTAGAGCTGTGTTCTGTGCTCTTTTTCCAGTGAGCCCTTTGTAAAGACATCTGTCTCCTGCCCCTCTTGGTAGGTCTTTTACAACCATAAGGCTGTTAACACCATGAAGAAGATAAGTCATATCTTACTCCTACCACCAGTAAAGGCCTCACAGCTGAAACTCCATCTGGAGTAAACCAGGATTGTTGCCTGAACTTCCCTGAACCTCAGTTGTGCCAGCTGTGAGAGACTGAACCTCTGTCTTTCAGCTGCCTCAAGGCAAAAAAGTCTTCTCCCACTTTTGGAAGTTCCTCATCTGAGTTTCTCTGTGTGGCTGCAGGTGGGCTTTGTTCTTATGTTCTTGTAGACCTTTGCTGTAATCCCATAATTGATCTTTCTAGTGGCCCTGATATTGGCCCTGTCATTTTAATTGGCAGTTAACACTTGTAATTTGTCCTGACTGTATCCTGCCAGCAATTAGCTCTTGTCACTGTGGTTCACTTCCAAGTCCTTGATACCTGGTGTTAAGAGGTCCTAACACTGGCCTTCTTAAACTGCCCTTTGCTGTTTGTAATTTGACGGGCTGTAACTTTGGACATGAGCTACTTTGCTCTGCCCTGATCTCCACCATACCCTAATCTCAACATTAACACTCCTTGTAATCTTCCTTTCACTGACCTCTGCAATCAATCTCTGTAACAGAGAATCATAGCAGTAATTGAATGATAATCAGCAGAAGAAAGCACTCTAGCAGGGAGACATGCTGAAGCACAGGATTTGGAAAAACTGGGTCAACTTTTTAAATTCATGAAACATTCCGATTAACCTTTGTGAGTGCATGCAGATAGTCTTTACTGGGTGGGTGCTTCTTCACGTCTCTGTCCATCAAGGCACCAAATAATTTCTGCAACCCAAAGAGAGAATAAAGAGTGTGGTGGGTTAACAAGGGGTTTTAGGTGCTAAGTGTGGCAGGGTGAGAGTGAGTTTTTCTCTAAGTACCATGTTGTTTCAGAGATAAGCCTGCAAGGCAGCAAAACCTTTGCTGACGAATGATTTCTCAAACCGTTAACTGGCTGAACATAGCTGAACATCTGGGGAAGACACCGGAGCAGCTGTTGCTGCTCTTTAACTTTCCCTCAGCTTCTCCTTTAACCAGAAAAGTGCTGGCAGAAGGCAACAAATGCGAAAAGTGGCGCTTTCAGAGCAGGTGTATCCCTGCCCTGGATAGAGAAGTTGCAGGGCCCTACAAATGAGATCACAGACCATGGCACAAGCGGGTATGCGTTTGCACCTGGCGGTTTTAATGAGAAGAAGACCTATGGCCTTCTAAGATGCCTATAGACATATGTGGCTCTTGGTCCATCAGAAAATTCCTGTTTTGTGGCTATTTGCTCTTTCCATGGTTAATCCATGTTGCAGTAGTAAGGGCAGATATCTTTAGTGACCTCAGTTGTCTTACATAGGAATGAAAGTTCTTCTGAAGGGGAATCACTGCAATTGAGATTTTATGTTCCTTATGTATGGAATACTCAAGGAACTATCTTCTGGAAAGCCTTTTTTGGATCTATGAACAGGAAAAGGTAAAGGCTAAACTTGTAACAGCTTGTACTTACTATGAAAAATGTCACCAATGTTGGTGGTGAAGGGGAACACAGATGCTTTATTGTGGATGTTTTAGCATGGTTCTCCTGATGCTGTGAAGTGAACAGAGGATTCAGAGACCCCGGGTTTAGTCCTGCCTATTGTATGAGCTGAGCTGAACCATGCCACTTCTCTGTATCCTCTTTCTTCGCTCTTTCTCTGTCTGGTCTGTTCATGGTGTGACAGATGTAACATATGGGCTCCTGAGCTCCAGCTGGGCTCCAAGTGCTATTGCATTAGGTTTCTTACACTACTAGTAACATGCTGACTAGGGACAGTGGAGTTATTTTATTTAATTTCTGACACATGGTGAACAAATCAGGTTAGGAGATGGCTGAATATCTCCACACGTGAGCCATGTACCAATAATTGCTATAGGGTGGTCAAACACTGGAATAGGTTTCATAGAGAGCTTGTGGGGTCTCCATATGTGGAGATATTTAAAAACTGACTGGACATAGCCCTGAGCAACCTCATCTTGTTTATCTTGCTTTGGACAGGATGGTTGAATAAGACAATCTCCATAACTCCTGACCTCATCCAGTCAGTGATTGCATGCTAAGGTGCAAAAGGATCCTTTTCCTGGTACAGGCATTGTGGGACCTGGTCCTGAAGCAGTCTCCCAGTAACTTCCTGAAAGTCTTTCGATGCGGGGAGCTTGGCAGTGCTGCGGAGTTGTGATTGTCTCTGGGACCTGTAGGATGGTCCAGGAAGGATGCTGTGCTTCAGAGAGGCCTTTGGGCTGTCTGCTAACAGCCATGACTTTCCACCCATCTGGACTGCAGGTGTGGTGTTCTCTGGAGGACTAGCAGAGTCTCTTATCCTATGTGGTTTTTTTGTCTTTTTTTTTTTTGTTTTGTTAGTAACTCTATGTATGGGTAATAGCAGCAGCTGCTCTTTGGGAGACTGGGGTTACTCCCTTTAACTAAAATAACACAGCACAGAACTCACCGGAGCAGGGAGGAGCCACACTGTTTCGCATGAGGGTTGTGGCTGCCAGCTGTGCATAGCTCCCACCACTGTCTTGGAGCAGTGGTGTGTTTCTTTTTCTTTTCTTTCCTAGTGTGTCTTGGTATTTTACCTTTTTTTTTTTTTTTTTTTTTTGACAGAGATAAATGATTTCTTTAGATCTGAATAATAAATAAGTAAAATCAATATGCAGGCTGAGCTGGAAATTCTGACTCAAGTTCAGGCACATTGAAAATTCAGTTTGGAAAGTTTGTGCCAGTTTTGACTCACAAGGCTTGTAGTGGCATTCGTTAACCATTCTTTCTTTCCCATTGTTTTGTTCTTTGGGCTTCTCATTCCTTCTAGACTGATCTAGCATAAATAGAATTGAGAGCCAACTCAGCCATGCACTGAAGATGCAGTTGGAAATCAGAAATGGGCAGAAAGGCCATCCTGAAGGTCTGAGTTGTGAGGTTTCTCTAGGTAAAAGAGTAGCCTTTCTCTCCAAGATCTCATCAACTCACTAGACTGGGAGCTGAGGCTTGAAGAAAAATTGTGACTTGTATGGGCTCACCAAGTAATTGCAAGACTTGGCAGTATTTTCATCATCTGAGGGTGTATTCAGAATATACCTGGTTTCTGTCTCCTTTCATTGCAAATTGTTGAAGCAGGTGCTGTATGTCATGACTGATCAGTGCAGAACGCAGTGGAGGGGACTTTGGCCTTCCTAGGAGCCCCTAGGCACTGAGATCATACTTTGTAATGAATAACAGCATATGGACACGGGGTGATCTCGGACAGGGTCTGATTGCGCTCTGTCCCTGTCTAATGTCTGCAAGGTTTTTATATTAAATCAGTGAACTGCACTGATGTGTATTAGTGGAGTGTCTGGAGCATTGCTCCTGATTTACACCACTACAAAAGTGATCATAGACGAAGAAGGTGCAAATGTACATATTTGATGTAGACCTCTGCCTTCTTGGAGTGCTTTTGGAGTAACTTTCCAGTATATTTTTGCCTGTAAAGCTTCTAATTCTTCTGTGAAGAGCAAAGCAAATGTTATTTCACAAGGAGAGTACGTTTCTCTTGATAGAGGCAGCCTATATAAATCTGTAGTAATAATACCTATAATAATAATTATTTTTGGGTAATCTCCTGCTCAGGATTCTGACTGTGCAGGCAGTTCCTCTGCATTTTGACAGCCTTGTGGCCAGTAAGAAAGCATTAAAAATGATGCAAGCATTTAGCATTTGTGAACTTAACTCTATAAACTTGATGGAGTGAAGAGAATCTTTTTGTTCTGTGCTGAGCTGAGAAATACTCTGGCACTCTGGACACCTGCCATCTTCCTCCTACTGCCTCTTTTATGTCCTGCTGTGAATCTGCAGTATCTTCTGCAGTGGCAGCAGCTGGCAGGACTCTGGTGCCTTCACCCTCTCGACAGCTTTCTGTATTTGTACATCACCTTGCGCTACATGGCCCAAGTTCCTGTGCAGGGCTCCTTAGGGCTCCTGCAGTGAGCGTGATAAATAATGACAATAAAATATGTCAACAATGAACAACATGACCCTGTAAATCATTGACAGCTAGAGCAAGTGTTTCCTCTTTGGAAAATAGTCGCTCTCATGTCTGTATTATTCTTTCATCTCTTTATTGTCTTTCCCAAGCTAACACTGGGCAGCAGCCATACAAATCCAAGGGGTAAATATGCCAGAGCACATCCACAGCTGAGTGGAGGTGTTGGGGTGTTGGTAGACGCCATTGTGCAGCCCCCTTGTCCCTAGGACACCCTGTAACACTGAACTGGGTAAATTATTCCTGTAACCACTCAGTAGGCATATTTCTGAGAATGAGATCTGAGCCAAGAGCAGAAATCTAATTCAGGATCTCAGACGATCTTTCTTTCTTCTAACTGGTGGCCTTGGGCTCAGAGTGACTGACTCACACAAGGAAATGAGTATGACCCGTACGTTGCTACTGCTGTGTGTGCACGTAAGGGCAATTGAGTTGGTTGATATCTGATGAAATCACTGATGACTTTTTGGTGACCTCTGATGGAAAGGTCACGTTTGAGACCAGGAGATTTTTTTCTGCACAGTGGTCTGTCATAAACAACAGCACTTCATTTCCACATGCTGGCTTTGCAGGAAACAGCAGCAGTCCAGCATTTTCAAACTTTCCTGTATAAAACTTGGGGTCTGCACATTTAGTCAGCTTAAATCAGTGTAGCTTCCTGGAATCAAGGAAGTTGTATTTGTCTCCACAAGCAATGACTTTCCACCAGCTAAGAACTGGCCCTCACCTCAGGCTGCTCCTCTGCACAACACTGCTGCCATTGTATATTCTTCTACTTGTCTGCACCTTCCCTTGCTGCCTAGGACAGATTGGCAGGACTGGATGTGTCTCCCTTTCCTACTTGGACACAGTGTAGAGTGAGCAATCACAAACCTCCAGCGGTGAAATGTGCTTTGAAGAGTCAGTGAATGGCTCTGGAAGGCCCCTTTTGCATCCTGCACTAACAAATTAAGCTCCTTGTGCCTTCAAAGTAAGATTGATAACTCCTCTGACATTTCATATTCAATATTCTGAATATTGAGAGGTGTGGGTTTCCCTTGAGATACCAGTCTTTCTGCTTCTCTCCCCCTTTATCTCCAGAGAGCCTGCTGGGAGACTGAGGGGGTAGAGAGGGGGGAAGACATATAAAAGACTTGGGGTGGGGCAAAGGAGAAAAATGACACAGAGGAGCATTTTCCTTTTTTGACTTCATCAGCAGTGTCTTTCATTTCAGAGCCTGGCAAATGCACTGCTTAGCCACGATGAATGACCCTGTTTCCTTATCCCCCCTGCCCTGGCAGGGTCATTGAAATAGGCTTCAAAACTAAAATAAAAATGTTCCTGTTTTTATGGACACTGGAATCTGTGATCTGTTTCAGTTGAGAACTTTAGAGAGGTCAGAGTTGAGAGGAGATGAGAGAGAGAGAAATAAAGGGAGGTCAACAACCTGAAGCATACTTTTTGATTTTAATTTGCCATGAGCGGGCAGTCCAGGTATTTGTCTATCCATCTACACAAAGGTTGCTTAAAGAATGAGAAACGGAAAAAAAAAAGTTCGATTGCAATTCTCCCATCCTTACTCCTTCTCACTACTCGAGGTTGTGAAAGGAAAAAGTAATGGCACCTGGAGCAATTGTGGATACCCAGAAACATAGTTCTGGACATATCTTTTCCAGGTGGGATTTGTCCTCGCTCAGTTCACTTTAAAGAGGTTGGCCCAGTTTGGTTTTCTGATCCAGCTTGTTGGGTGCTGAATGGAAGATCTTAGATGAAGCTTTGTAATACTGTTTTCTGTATTATGCCTGGAAAGGAAATAGTCTGCAGTTCCTGCTGTAGCATGTTAATGTCTCAACTGATGTCACCCTTTATGATCTCTGTGTCTCATCAAATCCACTTCAGCCAGACCACAGATGAAAAACCTTCATGTTACCTTGCTCTGTCTCATCTGCTTCCTCAGCCAGTCAGATAAGGTGGTCTAAATTCCAGCTAGTCAGGCTGGAACAGGTGGACAGATGTTAATTTTTTTTTTATTTCTCGAAGGAAATGTATGTGTAGCAATGAAATTTTAGTCTGGCTGTGGTACTATTTTGGTCCATAATTTGCCGATGGATTCATAGTATGTTAGTGAAGGGACCCTGTGCCACTGAAGTCTGTGATGGGCTTGTCTCCAAGTTGCTGCCTGTCCTCCATTGCCCCCTGAAGGCCCACACAGGTGCACATGCTGGCAGTCCAGAGGGCAAACCCGTGAGCAGGCAAACAGGCAGCCATGGCAGTGACATCCTGGGGCAAGAAGTGCTCTGTTGGCAGCTCAGCTTTCCTGGTGAGAGTTTCCAGCTGAAAAGCTGTGTGGTGCAGTGTGTCTCCTATGCTGCTGAGAGATGTTCTACAGATGTGGTACAACTGGCTTGCCTTGCAGTAGATTGGGGGTGGCCTATTCTCTGTAGCATAAAAGAAATACAATTGTCCAGTGAAGGGGGGGTGGATTGCAGCCTCTTGTGTAAGAAAAAACTCTCTCTGCAGGCTATAGCCCAGGGCAGACATTCTTTGCTCACTCACAGTAATTCACCATCTCTCAAGGGACCCATTGAGCTTATTTAACAAAGGTCAGCTAAATTTTCTAGTATCCTGCTGTGAAAGCAGGATTAGCAGAAATCTTATTTATCCTTGGTATCCAGCTACTTGACTGTTTCACTTCAAACTGCCATGCTGGCATAGTCCGAATTTGGTGTAGTTGTGGTGGATAGAATCTTAAAGCACCCACTGCGTGCTGACTTAAGAGGTTGCAGCTGTACCAGGAGGGTTTGATTTGCTTCCTCACTTTCCCTGCTCTGATTTTCCATGGCAGAGACTCCCTAGGTTTTGAGTCACTCAGGCTTTTCATCAGTTTGTGCAATTATAGGCAATTTGGGCCAATTCTGACCTTAAAGAGGACTTACTTTCAGATTCACTAGAAGAATTTGTGGCTCACTATGTGTGCTTTCTGCTTGAGTGATGCTCCATGAGTTGAGTTTGTCTGTTCTGTTTTCATTGCTGCTCTTCATGGCCTGGTGGCCCCATCTCAGCTGGGGTTTGTGGTGGTGGGTGCTGTATAAAGCACGACAGAAGGCAACAGCTGCTCTGAAGGCTGTTTAGTCTAAAAGGACATGGCTGCCAGGTTTGCAAGAAGGGTTCTGGTTTTCTCAAGTGGGGGCCTATTACAGCCTCTTCCTGCTTGCTCCTATGAGATGTCTAATTTGCCTCTCCCTTTCTCTTTCTTTTGTTGAGCTGTTGAATTTGTGTATCCTGCTTCCGGGATTTCCCTCATCACACCAGCAAAGAGCATGTGTTTCTAGCTTGTGGTGTGCAACATCCACCCCTTGTCTCTCCTGCCCCAGATTTCACCATTGCCCCTGTTAGCAGTTGCTGGAGCACTCAGCCAGTCTGCAGCACCACACACCACCTGCCTCACCAGCCAGGTTATGGTAGCTTCTCTGGCTAGCTGAGGAAAAGTAGCCACCAAAAGCCTGTGGAGTTTTTGCAACTTCCCCAGAACATGGTCAGGGAGCTTGCAGCAGTCCTGAACTCCTGTTCTTCCAGGCAGCACCAGTGTCTCAAGCACAAGGTCACCCTTCCCTTCACAGCAATGGGTTCAGCCTCTGACTACAGATGCCTAAATGGTTTGTGGAGTAGACACAGAAAGCAGAGTGGACTGTGGGTCAAGGCAAAGCAAAGGGAGACAACAGTGAGAGCTGAGAGGAAGTCTCCCAGCCCTTTGCAGCTGAGGCTGGAACAACTCCATCCTTCCCAGACTTCTACCTGCAGCCCCTGAGTGTAGCAGTAGCTGTCTGTTCTGCTGATACAAATTAAAAGCAACACTGCAAATGGTGTTTTCTAGAGGCTGTAATTATCTCTTGAGAAGGAAACAAGCAGCAGCCTTTGGCACAGCTCTGATCAGCTGTTTTGGACAGGAAGGGCAATTGCAACTTCACGTGTTGGGTTTCTTTTTGTTGATGTGCCATGATACTCAGAACAAATGAGGCTGGGCACCATAAAATCTTGATCCTGGCACAGAAAAGAGCTGGATGGGGAGTCAACTCCTGCCTTTGGGGAGAATCCAAGCACTGATCACTTCCAAAGTTAGATTTCCGTCTTCTCTTCAGCTCTGGGACCAATTCCTGCTTTAAATAGATGCTGATGATGTTTCTACCAGAGAGGAAGGAGTAAAGCTTTTATTCTGAAGTTCTGCCTGTGTCAGGAGTTAAAAATAAATCAATTTGTATATCTTGGACTCATGGACCCAGTGTCATCTAGGCCATGAAATACTGTGTAGGTTCTGAGCCAGATGTTCTTTGTCTTTTAAAGGAAAGGGCTTCATGGTGGATAGCACCCTGGTGGTGATATCACCCTGTGTTGTGTCCTGCTGGTATGTCACAAGTGGTGCCTGGGCTAAATGTAAAATCCTGACTTGCTGTGACTTTCCGTAACCAAGTATGTTCTGTGCATTTTTGCTCTTGTCAACCATTCTATTTCTTCTTCAATGCTCTCCCTTCCTCCCTCTATACAGGTGACTTGTATCAGGTAAGGTCTTATTCTCAAGCTGGACTCTTCCAAGGGTGTGTATTTGCTGAAGGTGCAGGTTGTATGACGATATGATAGCCTGATTCTATCGTGGTGGAAGTTAGTCCTGTGTAATAAAGACTGCTGTTTCTTGGCCTTTGGCCTGTCGGAGCAATGGCTTCTCCTTCCTATCATCTCACATACCTCCTTCAAAAGATCACCTGTTCTGAAAAACCTATCCCTCAGTGGGAGAGGGAGATGAGGAAAATGCAGCTCTGAAGATACAACACAGATTCCACTATCCATAACTTTCACTGATCTAATGTTTGGCTAGGAGGGTGGGTGTTGTTTGAAAAGGTAGATATCATACTGTGTACTAGTCTCTCCCTAGACACTTAGCCAGTATGACTTTTGCTTAGTGAAGGACATCAGAACTCCAGGATGGGCAGGAACTGCCTGGGTTTCAGAGTCCAGTCGCCTTAGTGACAGTGTCAGTCTGTGAGTCAGATGTACAGCTCAGAAGGGGCTGCAGAAATCTCAGTCTGTATGCCTTGAGTTCTCACAGACCCTCAATCCTCTGTGAAGCCTACTGTGAATCAGACTTGAAGCCACAGTGATGAGAGAAGGAAGGATCAAAGACAGAGCCATGGATCTAGTGGGTAAAAACACACTGATGGTTCCAGGCCACAGTCAACTCTGCAAAATAAAATGAATGAAAGCATCCCCTCAGCCCCAGCAAAGGTGACCTAAAAAATGTAAATAGTGTGTGGATATAAATCATCACCAGCCTCATCTTCTCTGCTGACGTTCCTTACCTGTTCCAAGCCTCCCTGCCAGTGTGGGCAACCAGGACAGGGAACCAGCATGCTGCAGGTGCTGTGCAGGCTTTAAAGTGAGAGATGTTAATCCACCCTTCTCTATATAGTCTTTCCTCTGGGATGAGTTAGTCTGTTTCATGGCTCAAGTTGGGATGCCTCCTGTGGCCCATGGACTATCTTCATCTGTCCAGCCGCAGACAAAGGAAAGGAGACACTTGCACAGCACAAGGAAAGAGATGAAAACAAAAGGGAGAATATGAGGCAGAAGGAATTATTTTCTTTTTTTTTTTCCCTTTCCCTTTTTTTATTCTTCCTGTGCTCTGCCTGTTCCTGTCAGAGCTGCTGGAAATTGTTACCGACAGATCGAGTGTCTTCCAGTTTCTGTGTCAGGGAGTTTTGCCGATTCCATGAACCATGCAAAAGAGGGGTCAGGCAAGAGAAGGAGAGAGCAAGAGAATGACCAATTCAGCAGAGCTCTGGCTTTATCACTGATCTGGTCAGGTTCACTGGGTTTTAACTCCATGAGCCAGTCAGGCTTAGAAACTCACACCTTTGTTATCACCTCTCAAGAGGAGGGAGCAGGGCGGTGTGAATTCTCTGGGGTCATCAAGAAAGGCAGGCCAGAGATCATCTCCTGTAGCAGAAGCTGCCTTGCCCTCACCCTCCACAGCATGCCAGACACTTGGATGCTCTCTGTCAAGATTTATCACTATTTATTACTTCACAGATCAGAGTGGGGACAAAGGCAGGTTGGAGGAGGTTTTGGATCCTGCTTGGCCCTACTGTCATAGCTTAGGGCAGGGAAGACCATGAAGGGATTAAAACTTGTCAGTACCAGGTGTGATTGCTGTTTGGGTCCAGGTCAGAACAGAGCTCTCAGATCATGGGTCTACTTTTGGTTCTGCCATGTGTTCTTATGGTGGGAATAGAGGCTGTATCTGTACAGGTCTAAAAGGACAGACTGCCTCCTGACTGTCCCTCTAAATGCCTTGTGTGTGGCCTGGATACAGCTTGTCTTGGTCTGCTTGCCCATGAGCTCCTGTGCCTGGTGCTCTTGGGTACCCTGTACTCAAAAAGATGTGATGCAGGCTATGCGCTTCCAAGGAGGGACCTTGGAGTCTTGTACCTGACTGTATGAACATATCCAAGGATTTTAATGCTTACCGCTGCTCTATCTGCATGTGAAGATTATATTGGACCTGACAGTATTGTCAGTCATGCTACAGGTGGCAACTGAAAGGTGAATGTCAGTCACTGGGAGGATCAGGCTAAAGAGACATCTCAGACTGGTGTAATAAACTGGGAAAATATCATTTCAAACTTTGCCAAATCCTTTTCTGGGAACAAAAAATCAGGAACAGGAAGCCTTACAGCAGTGAGATGCTTGGGCAATTTTTTTTGCGAGAAGCTGGGAACCTGGTAGCTATGACAAATGGAGTGTCTTGTGGGGAATATATTACTGCAATGGAAAGTCACTTTTCTGGAAGCTTAGGACTGACTGAGCTTGAGTGGAGGTTTTGGAGGTCTTTACTTAGTTGTAATAAAGTCTCTGCTGGTCTAGATTAGTTCATTAAATCTGGATATCTTGCTTCCTATCACTGCTAAAGTTTTGTTCTAACACGTTACTGGTAACATTGGTGCTGATTGTGCAGGCTCTGAAAAGAGATCTCTGCTGCAGAAGTAGGTTCTGTATCATCACAACTGCCTGCAGAGTGGAGGTATAGAAGCTGAAATAGCACTGCTCAGTTGAAGACAACAGCTGTAAGCCAATAGGCCTTTGGGATTCCATTCTTTCCTGGTTGACAGGGACCGCTAAGCTCTTTGAATGCCTCTATTTCCCTTTCCAGAAAGGGTCTGCGGTGAGTCCCCTGCTCCAGAAAGGCTACAAGAGATATTCTCCTGCTGCAGCCGAGTTGGGCTACCAGCTCAGGAAGGATGTCCCCAAGGGGCCCTTCAAATCATGTGCCGAAGGCCTGGGATCCCCCAGCACTGCAGTGCTCTGCATAACTATTTAGCTGTCCGAGCAGGCAGGCAGAACAAGCAGCCAGTGCCAGCTCTGGGGACAGTAAGGTTAGGGAATGATGTGCACATTTTCGTGGTGGCCTTGGCAAGAACAGTGCTGAATGTGGAGATTCCAGAGGACATGTACAAATAGCAGTGTGGCTGGTGCTCCTCTGCAGGCCAGTGGAAATTTGTTTTCCTGCTGATCACTGGCCTATGCTGTTCCATCAACTTGCAGAGAGTGCGAGATGTTGGCTGGGTGTAAGTCATTAAAAAAAAAAATCACATTGCTTCAGCAAGAGGTTCCTAGAATTTGGAAAGTGGAGAGAGACTGAGGGTAATGTCAGCTGACCTTTCTTTCACCACCCACAGAAGGCACAGAGGAATGTCAGGCATCTGTGTGTGTGTGTGCTGGAGCTGTATGGGCTGCTGCTGCTTCCTGTGGTAGAGAGGCCTGGGCATGCGGTAGGCTTCGTACAAAGCTTTCCCTTGCCCAAAGAACCAACGGTCTGATGTGGCATGGAATTGCTGACACAGATGCCATTGAATGAGTAGGAGAATAGTGAGTTTATGCCTCCTGGGCTCTAAATAGTTAATTGCCAAAACTGAGCAACTAGAGATCACCTCCAGCAAAGGGCATCTCTAGGTCTCTCAGCTCCCTCCCTTAGAGCAGCACAGTATCTGTGAAGGATATGGGAATCAAGGGAGTGGTGGTGCTTACAAATGGTTCAAATGGATCTGAGCTGCAGTGCAGAGGGGAATTGATAATCTGATAGCTGATGTTTTTGCTTTCCCTGAGTAACTTTGGTTTATGGCTTCTGACATGGTGGCAACAAGGCAGGAATATTCTGGGTGCTGGTAGATAGGGATTTTTGGAAATGTTATTGCTGAGGCAGATTATAGTTTCAGCTCAGGGTGGGATGTTGTCGCTGTAGTTACTGTACAGCTGACCAGCAGCCTGGATCCTGTACTGCAGAGCTCTTGAGCAAAAAAGTGGGGGAAAAAAGATACAGCAGATTGGGTGTGATTTGGTCCAGGTCAGCAATAGAGTTTGGAAACAGTCCCAGACCTCCTGACTCTAAGCTTCTCATCTTTCTTCAGGTTCATCTCCCTTGGTGATTGGTCACTCAGCTGTGGCTGGTTGAGAGTATCCTGTACCAGGATCCCCACTGAGGAACTGTAGCTCTGTGTCTTCTTAGGTTGTGTCATCTAAATAGCAGTTAACTGCATTATGTGTGAGGGGTGGCCTAAAATATCAGCAAGAAGTATAATAGTGATGGGCTGTCTGCCCATCTGAACCTTTTTTCTCCAGTTCTGTTTCTTTTGCCTTCACATTTCTTAAACCACCCCAGAAGGTGATGTACTAATATTTCTTGCTAAAGGAAAGACTGTAGGGTTTTTGGAAGAGGTCCTTTTCTTGTCTCTGGCATTGCCTAGGCTGGCCATTGACAGCAGGAGAAAAGGGGTGGATTCACTACTTGGAAGGGAAAGAAGCAAGTGTTTGAGTAGATTGTTAAATCCCCTGGGGATCTGTGACCCAGGTTTAGAGAAATTTCAGGCAGTTTGTTCGCCTTCCTGCAGGGATGTCACCCTTGCTGTGTACTGTTTTCTAATGGCTTCTGTGGTGCACTGCTGATTCCCAACTGTACTGCAAGGTTTCAGAGGTGTCCAATATCCTGGCTACAGAATATGAAGAAACTGAGGAGCCAGCTGTTGAATTTGGCTAGTAGTGGGTAGCACCAAAGGTAATTTGATATGTAAAGGGTCCTTTAATATTGGTGCTTGTTTCAGAACAACTTGCATTGTATCTTCCAGCTTTTTCTTCACCGTGAGAAGAGCACAAAGTGAAAGCTGAGGTTTTAGTTTATTCACTTGTCTCCAATGCTCTTCATGATGATTGCATGTGAGATGTGGTAACTCCACAGGGAAAAAGAGACTGAAGAGACTCTGTCAGCAAACATCCCAAAGCAGGTAAACCTTAAGCAGTTGAGATTCAGTGCAAAGCACATAGATGCCAGTTCAATCCCATTGTGATCAGCTTTGTTTCACATGCTTTCTTCTCATGTGTTGATGCTCTGTTTTCACAGCGTTGCCCAAAAATTTCAGCTGGACTTGATTTTAGAAATGCAGGCTTTGGATTTCAGAAGGTACTGATGAAGAATACAGGGATGAAGGAGACAAGCAGCCTTTGGTGGGAGTCACCCAAGTATGGGTACTGAAGATGGCTCTCAAGGGTGGTGTCTTCTGAGCGCGAGATCGTGAGCAACAGTGACATTGTGTGGAAAAGGCGCATGCAGATGGCCTGGAGCACCTACAGTCTGAGCCAGCTCTTAAAGGTCTGGAAGGAGTGTGTGCAGAGCAGTTATGAAGAGGAGAAGGAAAGACCTATGGTCTGTACTTATAAGCTGGGGGAACTTCTATTATATGGGCATTACAATTAGCAGAGGGGGTGTTCGTCTGGAAAGTGTGTGTGAGAGGAGCGGGGGAGTCAGGGAGGGGAGAGAGCTGGCGGTGATGGGAAGGAAGGGAGGGTGCCCTGACCTCTCCTCATAGCCCTGACTGTGTCCCCATCTGAAGGTCTGGCATATCCACTCTCACTACTTAATGATAGTGACATTACCCATCCGCCCAGCATCGCGGGGCTTTTGTCTTCATTCAGGCAGAAATGAAGTTCTCCTGGGCGCACTTATCAATCACTGCAAAGCTCCAGCTGTTCCGGAGCCTTTGGATCGACTTCAACAGCCGTGCTTACAAATTGTCTCTGAATAGCACCGAGCTGAGACCCCCTTTTTTGTCATTGTCTTCCGACAAATGTTTTTTTTCGGCAGCCTTTCGCAGACGTTGCCGGCTGCCTTCTGCCGCGGTGATTGAAAACAGGCCTGTTTTGCATTCTCCTGTCGGAGTCCTGGGTTCAGGGAGCTGTCCCTGAGTGCCACTCCAGCGAGTGCTGTGCCAAAGACAATTACATGCATAGTTTTGCTGATTGCATTAAAATCATTAGAATGAAAGATTCTGAAATCGTACATTAAGGGGGGAAATTAGAAAAAGCTTCAGAGACAGACAGCAACGTCCCCAAAGTGAGGGCAATACAATTAGCTCAAATTGTGTTACATACACACAGACTAGGAGTAGCTCCTGTAACAAATGACCTTATTATTGCTTCTCCCTCTCTCCCTCCATTTCTTTTTCTCTCCTTCACTCTCTTCTCATTCTATTTTCCTTTTTCTCTCGTCTGAAACTCCTTTGGCCAGAACCACTGTTCTTAATCTTCCATTCACCTTTCTCCCTTCTTTTGTCTTGAGGAGTGCCTGGGAAAAGGCAGTCGTGGGATCCCGGGAATGTAATACTTGGCTTTCAGAGCTGCTTTGCAGGCCATTTAAGAGGAAGTGAGCGAGTACAAACTCTAGAAGTTAATTTTCAGCTGAGCAAGAAACTTTGCTCTGCTGGGAAACAAGGAAGTGCATGACTCCAAAAGCTTTGTATGTGCACCAGCCATCAAGAAGATCAAAGCATTCAGCTGTCTAGCTGTATTCCATATCCAATGCCAAGAAGGAGACTAGTAACTATGCCTGAGGTGGGAAATGTTCCTGCATACCACAAGTACCAGCGTAGCGGGAGGTGCAGAAAGGTTAATTCTTGAGGGGAGTGTGATACTTTTCCAGCATGAATTCTGAGTTGTCGAAAATCACTTTATGCCAGGGCTCATGGGCCATTCCCATTATCATCCTGTAGCTATGCTAACAGAGAGAAATTGTCCACCTAAGAGAGCCTTACCTGTGTCAGTCAGTGTCTGAAATGCATCCTCCTCAGGTGGTAGTCAATGTCTTAACTGGAAAAGCAGTTATGTGTCACTCTGCACTGTGACACTGTATACCTTCTCTGCTGGGACTTGGGGTAGTTATAGTACAGGCTGTTTCCAGAGTACCAGCTTGCAGCAACCTGTGTCAGCTATGCCTGTGCATCAGCTTGCCCTGCTTTGCTGCTGGTACTTTCACTCACACACGATCTGTGTCCTGCTATAACATTATTCATTGTAGACCTCATCTTTGCATCCACTTGCTGCTTCCAAAGAGCCTGGACATATTATGCAGGTTCTGTTAAAATGTACATCGAGGCATGGAGCACAATGACATACATGTGGCAGTGAACCAGAACCAGTGGTCTGGACTCTGCCTTCAGCTTCACTATTTTCACTGCTCAGTGGCATCCAGGGCTGTATTCAGCTGGCCTAAATTTTGCCCACATTTCTGTGCCAGGCTCCTATCAACTGACTTTGGGTCTTCAGAGGAGCTGATGTCAGTAGGCACCTCTGCACTAAGGGATTTGAAGACATCTCTGCAATGTCTTGGGTATTTATTGTAATCAGGGTGGATTTTCCTGCTAACCCTGTGTACACCTGACTTTAGGCTCCAGTTCTGCTTTCTGGGATGGAGGGTATTGTCTTTCCTCTCGGTTTACACCCTAGCCCACGATCTTGTTCCTGACAAGAACTGCTGGGGCAGACTTAGGAGAAAACTGTAACAAAGGGGAAAGCAGCCCTAAATACTACCCTGATGTACTTAGATGCTTGGAGCAATCCATGTCTTGGGGATATCTGAGCCCAAGGCGGTGTCTTTGTATTACTAATGTATTAATAACAGTCATTCAAAGCACTGTACATTGACAAGGCACAGTATAAATGTCATGTAAGAAGATGTGCCTACTTCTTTTAAGAGATTCCAATCTCAGATTAGACGTGATGAAGAGGGAAATAGGTTGTCTACTCCTATAAAAGTTTATGGGGAGGAGGAAGGAGAGTAGGTTGGTGAGACAATGGGTCAGAGACCACAGTAAGTATAAAAAACAATAATAAGGGGAAAATTAAGTTAAGAATGGGAAAAGATATAAGGGAGCAGAGGATGTATCAGCAGAGTGAAGTTGGTGGAAGATTTAAGTTGCTTTACTAATGTGAATCAAAAGTATGGATGGACTATGTGGGACAAGTGGAGGAGTCCAGGAGGTGAGAGGGAGGATGTAAAAAAGAGAATGGATTTGTTATGGTAGGGCAGCTGAAACTGGAGACGTGTGACAGAGGTGGAAAAAACCAGGCAGCAAAGGAAATCAAGCTAAAAAGACTTGTTACAGACAGAGGAAATCAAGTGCTGACTTTAGTGGCTTTAAGGAAGAGAGGGGTTTATATGGTGGATAAGGAGAATTGCATATTGGAAGGACAATACAGGCTTGAGCAGTAAGAAGAGAGTAAAGTGAGGGATGGGGGACAGATGAGGGTGAGGAGAGGAAAGGAGTCTGGCTTGCTCCAAAGTCCAAAGGGACTATGAAGATGCTAGGTAGAGGAACCAAGTGAGCTGTAGCCTAAAGATGACCTGAAAAACAGAGAAGTCAGATGCTAGAAAAGTGCAAGTCTTCAAGGATGTATCAGCAGCCGAGACTACTCTGAGTAGGACAAACCTGACTGGGAACAGCTGTCCCTTATGGGGATTTCCCCTGCTTTTTTTCAACTTAACTCACAGGAGGAACAACCAAGAGTCAGTGGGATTTGTCTCAGTTACCCCTATCCCTTAGAAGCACTACTCTCCTTACCTCCTTTTGTGGCCAGTTTTCCACTTTCTTCCTAGCAACTGTTAAGCTGTAAGGGATGTTGTCAAACTTTGGCATCGCAAATGCCAGCAGACCCCTTTGCCTATTGGAGGTGAAGATTAACCTTGGCTTTTTCAGAGCATGGTAGGAGACATTCATTCACACCAGACTCTCCCGGCAGGTTGGAGAGTCATGTGCAAACAGTCTACTTGTATATGCCATGTCTAAAAATGGGCAAGTTGTATTCAGCCTCCGAGGGAAGCAGCAGGAAAATCAGGTTGTAAGGTATTTGAGACTCAGATACTAGCTGCCAAGACAAATTAATATTCAGCAAATGATACAAAGCAAAACTTAAAACAGTGCCATCAGAAAATGCTCTTTGACTCTTCTCCACTGT
This sequence comes from Callaeas wilsoni, assembly GCA_013398955.1. Taxonomy (NCBI): domain Eukaryota; kingdom Metazoa; phylum Chordata; class Aves; order Passeriformes; family Callaeidae; genus Callaeas; species Callaeas wilsoni. The sequence goes on from VWPU01007288.1 coordinate 48,252, forward strand.
CTGGCCTATGTCTTCTCTGTACCGTTATCACAATGTGCCCTCCAAATTCAGAGGTCCTATCTTGCTCTCATCCAGGGCAGACAGACTTTTCTGAAACAGTATGTACCTTTGTGTAAGATACCCTCTTTCCAGAAACATGAGAGAAGATCTGAAAAAATCAGTCTCCCAGGGCAAAGTTAGCCTGTCTGCACACCTGTCTAGTCTGCCAGAAATTCCACTTTTAATATGGCTTGTGAAGGTGGCTGACTCCTTGTTTGCTTAGAAACGAGGTGCGAGTAGGGAAGGGCATGGACTGGAGTGCACTGGGACCAACAAGGGCCTGACTTGATCAACTTCAACAGGCTTTGGATCAGGCCTTTAGTGACTGTTTGCATCATGGCTGGTGTGAGTAGGCTGAGAAGGGATGTGGTCTATGGCAGGATCACTGCAGAGAAAGGATGGTGCTTTACTGGGGGTGGAAAATGGAATTGTCACTGTGGAATGAATGAATGAATTGTACAGTAAATCTTTTGTAACCCAGGGAATAATTAAGATAGATGGGTAGATGAATTAGCTGTCCTGCAAGGTCAAAAGTGGATTGCCTTATTACTCTATTATTTCACTGTTGTGGAACTATCACCACTAACGCCTTTTTCATGATATTTTGTACATCGCATTAAAAAAAAGGGAAAAAAGAAAAAAGGGGGGGAGATACAAATTGATCGTTTGCTGGTGAAATCAGTCTTCGTCATCGCCAGCAGTGCTTGGATTAATGGGATTGAAGGCTGCTGGAGGTTCAGCCAGAGAGACGGGCGGAAAAACAAGAGAAATTGGTTTGCACCCCTGGGAATGGAATTGATGTGACTTGCACAGAGCTGCTGCAGCAGTGGTGGCTGCTATGCTGTGATGCTGTTTTTTAAAAAAAACACAGAAGGGAGATGGGAGAACAAAATAAATCCCTAGCTGAAATACTGGGTCGCTACAAACATGGATGATAATCTTCTAGCATGTTTGGGAGGTCCAGAAGAGTATGTTTGCTGGAAGCCTTTAGGAAACAATAGAGTACAGTCTTTGAAAAACACAGCTGCTTTCTGGTGGCCTTCTGCTGTTTCTGTGGGACTTTAAAGTTGAGGTTTGGGACGAGCACTGGAAGCTGGACATTACTCTCATTACTGGCAAATACTCTCAAATCTACATAGCTGGCCATAGAGGTCTTCCAAATGGGTAAAGGCCATTATGTGGACATAACAGAAGTAGAGTACCCCAATGATACACATGGTTGTAGAATGACAGAAATGATGGAACCAGGGACATGTCAACTTAGGTCATTGTGTCGTTGGCCTGACAGTCACAGAAAGAAATACGGTGGAGAGGAAAACTCATAGTTAGTCTTCCCATTTCCAGTGTCAAGAGGTGACACAGAGACACTTGTTTGCTTTGGAATTTTTATGCTTGAATTCTAGTAAATAAGGATTTTGAGAGGTCTGAACTTCTGAAGGCGAGACAGCTAATTTTCTCACAAGAAGTTCTGCTTATGCTTGGCATTGTGCTTATAGTTGATCACATCTTCCTCAAGCACCATGAGCAACAGTGGAGAGAACCCATGTCCACATGCAGTCAGCGTCAAGGGTCTTCCCTGTGGACATGCACTTTCTCTGTGTTTGCCCAGTGCTGGCAGGTGATGGTGCAGGGTAGATGCAGCACAAAACTCTGAAGTGCTGAAGTTCGTGCTATGCTTGACTACTCTTAAGCAGCAGCATGCATAGTGTTTATCTGATAAGCTTAAAAGCTGTGCTATTAAAAGTGGCTTTCCAAATGTGGGACTGGATCTCAGGAAGATGAAATCAGCACAAGATTTTTTTGTGTGAGCTAGAGATCTGGGAGATTGCTTCCTCAGAAATACTTTCCTTTTATCCTGCTGCCTTTTGGTCAACACTGATGCCAGTTTTGAGGAAATCTTTGAGATTGAAAGAGGGAAGCCCAGATTATTTCTGAAACATTTTGCATGTGGTTGAAGATTGAAGATACCAAACTCACAGCTGTGTCCCATCCATGGAGAGTCAAACTAAGACTGGATGTGAATTTCCAACTCATGACTGCTATCTACACTGCAATAGTGTGTTGGGCAAATTTCCTCTTTGCTTTACCTCTCCTTGATTCCTGGGCTACACTCTTGATTGTGCAAGATGATGTTTTAAAATTGGCTATGAACTCTAGGCCATTTACATGCCTTTTCCTCTTGGAGAGCCCTCTTCTATTGATGCTAAAATTATTTTTTTCCAGGCTTATAAATCCAGAATAGCACAAAAGTAGAATGAAGATTTCTAATGTATAATATAGCTGTGAGCTGTTTTCATCTCAAAGGCACATTAATTCTGAAGTCTAAAGAAGACAGTTTTTACCTCAGACAACTAACAAGTGATGTCTGGACAGGTGGCAAGCCTGATTGTTCCCACCCAAGATGTCACTTGACAAAAGAAGTATTTAAAGGAAAATTCAGAAAGTGGGGTGTGCATCCCAAAAATTCTCTCAGCATCTTTTACTCTGTTTTCTTCTGTGCTTAATGCACAGATAGAAAAGACTAGAGGGGAACTGGGAAACTCCTTTTCCAGCACTGTGAACAGTACAGAAGCAAGACCTTGATGCAAAACATTACGGTGTTTGCATCAGGCAACTGGCTCTGAAGATAGTCAGGGTGAGCTGAGCCTATTTACTAGCGGGAAGAACAGCTGCCACACAGGGCCACTGCTGTTTTCTGCTCTCAGATCTGCACTGTGGATCTTGCCTTCTGCTTTCCCGATGAGAGGTCCTTGCATGTCTGAGGGGGCAGGTCTGTCTCTCAGAGCATGCTTTCTGAACCGTGAGCTTCTATGCTTGGTAAAGAAATTCTTTAACCCTTGTGTGCTTTAGATGAGCCTCTTATTTTTGCCAATAGGATTTTCCAGAGCATCTATTACTCTTGGGTTTGGCCCAAACTACCCTTCCCTTTCTTTTCCTGCATTGCACAAGACAAAGTGCTAAAGAATTTCTGAGCTACAGCTGTAGCTTGTAGTTGTAACTATAACTAACTCAAAAGTGAAACCAGTGAGGAAGATCTGCTGCATGACGTGAGGCTGGGTCCTGGCTTGGAGATCTCCATGCTCCGTGGTGTTATGGACTGACATCTGCCAGGAAGGGGAGGCAGCAGGAAAGGCTGTGCTCCAGCACTGCAGGTCCGTGGGACTGTGATGGGAACTGGGCAAGCCACTACCATGAGCTTCTACCATGCCCTTCACTACAGGTACCTGCAGGGTGGGTTGGCCACTTCTGGAGAATTCCCCACTGTCAACATCCCTATCTCTGCTTTATTTTGGGTAATGAAAGAAGACAGCTGATTTGTCTCCCAAATGAGGAAATGACATGCGTTGGCATCACATGGATCTCCGTGTGCCTTTCAGGTGCAATTATGAACACCAGAGGAAGGGTTTTGAGACAGCTCTGTGAGTGTTTCACAGTCAGTTCCACATATGTAGCAAAATAAAGGAGTAATTCCCATTGCTGATTTTACAGCTCTGGTGTATGATTCCTTTTTTTGCCTCTTACCACTGACTCTGTGACTGTCATCATTCATAAATTGTGTTTTGGCTGAAAACTAAATTTTTAGCCAAAAACAGTGATGCAGGGAAACTCAAGATACTTTTTTCCTAACATTTAGAAGAAAATAAGCTTTCATTTTTCCCATTACATTGGTTATTTTGAAATTTAAATGCAACTTTAAAGAGTCATAGAGAAAGATCTAATACCATATCACAAGGACTAGCTTGGAGTGAAACTGCATTCTGGTTGCTGTGGAACACTTAGCATTTTGTTTTGCCGAGACAAAACTTGTCAGACTGATCCTTCTTCCCTTTTCTCCCCATTTCCAGGATACTCTTTTTTGGATAAGTGTGTGGTTTTACAATTGAAACTTATGGGGAGAGACAGCCAGTACCATTAAGAAGTAGATCTGAGAGAATCTAATGAGGTGTTTCTTTACATTCTTTACATTCCTGTCCTCACAGCTGATAGAAGTTTAGTGTTGGACATTCATAGCTTTTAAAACTGTTTCTATGAGGAATAAAGCTTTTCTTTGAAGTTGAGGCTTTCATTATGTCACCCAAATGTGATCAGGTATGCTTAACCTCTGGTGAAAATCAGTGTATTGAGACCATGATTTTTCTTCTTTAATGCAAGCCCCAAGTTTTCATCCTTTCATGTGCCCTTCCTCCTACAGCATTTGCACAGCCTACTGCATGTCTGAATTTGACCCATTGGTGATGGTAGCTGTTGTTATGACTTTTATGGTTCTGCTTAATCAATGGGTATTAATTAAGTTAAAACTGCATGAGTAGAGCGAAGTGAACAGAAAAGGCACTGAAAATATGGTTCTGAACTCACAGCTGCACCTTTGAAAGCTGAAGAAGGCACTTTGTCTGCTAGGTAACAGACTCTGGTTATCATCTATGAGAAATTAAAGGTATTATTTTTACCACTGGAGGGCTCCCATATTTTTCCATTAATGCAACAGAAACATATAGAAAATGACCAATACTCAAGTGAAGTTCAGACAAACTATATTCCCTACTTCACAGCAAGAATTGTATGCACAGGACCTTTGAGAGAAATGAGAGTAATTGTATTTCTGTTTTGACAAAAATGCAGGGCAGACTCTGTGATGAATAGACTCTTACTTGGTGATGATAGCAACAAAGCAGTATTAAAAATGTGGAATTTTTGTCACTGGGTGGAAAGCTCCAGATCCTTAGCTTGGGGGCTGGGGAGGTGAGATTTCAGCTCAACAGGGCTTTGGGAGGATAATGTGAAGACACCAACTTACATGAGATAAGAATGTGGCCCAGAAGGGACAATTGGTCCTACACAGAAGCAAAGTTTAACCTGCACAAGTCCTATCTGCAGTGAAGCATATATGTTGTGTTTGGATGAACGTGTATGCATTTCACCCTTTGAAAGGAGGCTGTCAGTTTAATGACTCAGTTTACGTAATTTCTCTTTATGCCACTGGCAGCTCACTATAAACCATTGCTCATGATCTGAGGGAAGAATCTGGGTGGACTCTATCCATGTTCTGAAACAATTATTTTGCTGTCCTAGTTACACAGCCCTGGGAAACAGCCACGTAGACTTGTGCATATTATACCAGCTGCATACAATAAATAAAATCTGTCAATGTAACAGGAACATGCAGAACAACTGGCAGCATCAGTGAATAGCAATGGATCCCGCTAAATTCTACCAGCAAAGGCTTTGGCCCTATGAGAGAAAGATAAGCAGATTTTGCAATTTCAGATGGAGAAGGAACTAATTTTGTAATGTGTGACTCTGGAAGTGGAGGGACAGGGAGTGAGCAGGTGGTTCAAGCTGGGATCTGCCAAGCAGCATACAAAGTGCACTGTACTATGTAAAGGTGTTATTGTTATATAAGAATGGCTTCAGCAGGATGAGCTGGGGCATTGAGGTCCTTCCCCAAAACATGGCTCTGCACGTGCACTTCAGGAGTTGTGTTGCTACAGGAAGGCAACACGAGGACCTGCTTTGAGAAAGCATTAGAGACAAACCCCAGGCTAACCAGACAAACTTGCTAACCACCAGTGTTGCTGCTCCTTGACCAAAAGGTCATCAAGACCATTGGCACTATGTCTCTCTACATATCTGAGGAACCCCAAATTCTTGCTGCTACCTTCCATAAGACAGCAACACAAATGTACTTCAATTGATTATGAAATCTGGGCTCAAAAATGCCAAAGCAGGGAAGTAATTTGCTTAAAACATTATTTTTCTTTCTGAAGAAAGGGTAGATATAGAATGACCTTAAAAATATTTGCCTTTCATTGCATTTTCTCAGGGAAAAAAGTTCTGAACAAGTCTAATTGTACTTGTCTTATTTTTAAACAACATGCCTGTATTCCTTAATGAAAAGTATGATAATTTTAATGCTTATCATTAACACACCCCTAAACTTCAAGAAGAAAAAATACTTAAATTTTAATAGAGAAATTTTTCTACTTATACAAATATAGATATACATATTAGTCTTTTGGTTAGGCTATTTTAGAAATATTTTTGGACACTGAGGAAGAGAAATCACAGTAAATTACCCTTCTTCCCATTTGCTTCTCAAATTTTTTTGCAGCTAGTATTGAAGCAAACGTCACTGATGTGCATATACTAGTCACTGGTGGTCTTAATACTCTCTTGCTACTGGTCTAATATATGGCATTGGACATATCAATCAGCTTCACTGCGAATTAGTTTCTTTAATTTGATTATGATTATCAGAAAAATTAAGCCTGGAATTAGCATCGTGAGATGATCCAATTCATCTCCCTACCCTAGGGCAAGACCTATTCTACCTCAGATGAGTATTTTATAACTTTCTAGCTAATTTTCTGTCTTTAAAAGCTTTCACTGATGGAGATATCACATCTTCCCTTCAGCAATCTGTTTCAGTACTTGACTAGCCTGTAGCACTAATTCACAGCACACTTGGTCCTCATGTCTAATCTGGATCTTGCTGCAGTTGAAGTCTTGTTTTCTTCTCCTGGTTGGCATGGAAAAAGGCTAATTACCTTCCTTTTTGTTCAGTATTTTACCTACTAGGAAGATGTTTGTCCTAAGCCTTCAGATCTCTAGACTGAACATCTTAATTTCTTTTCACCTTTACAGGTCATGCTTTCGAGGTCTTGGACCAGTCACACTTCTCTTCACATAGGGCTGTTATTTGCCACTGTCTCTCTTGAATCCGAGATCCAGGCCCAGATTTAATGTTCCAGCTGAAACCTCACCAACACATACCTGATCATCTGTGCTCCTCTTGGAATTGTCCATGAGTGAATTTGGTTTACTTTGCACTGATGACTCTGGTTCAACTTGAACTTTCTCTGCAGAATTTCTGCCTCACTTACTGCTCTTGATCTCATATTTGTGCCATCGATTATTCTGCCAAAGCGAGGCAACTTGTTTGTGTCTGCTTTTATTTACACCCAAGGAAAATTTAAATAACTCCTTTGCAATGGAATTGAAGAAGAGACTTCTGCTATCCAGTTGGAATTTAAATAGGAAGGAACTATCTGTGCAGGAACTTGGAAATGCTGGTAAGTGTGACTGGTCCTTCCAATAGAAAGTGTTATGACTGTAAAAATCATATTTGACCTTAGAGCTCACCTGATCAACACTCACTAGGACTACCCAGGGTCAATCCATTGTGAATAGAGTCAGCCCTTCACTACGGCCATGTCATTTCTGCAAACATTGCATGGTCTTTGCAGGTCTCCTGTCCAAAAAGCAACCTAATATGAGCCTCTTGAGATAATAAAATCATAGAAGGGTACAGAACAAGGTGGTTTGCCTGTAAGCCTGGTAGCATGATTAACAGTGCACATTTAATTGTTTCTGATGTCTTCAATGATCAGCATCAGAATGGGCTATTGCCTTCCAGCCAGATTTAGTGTTGACAGTGTACCATGTCATGCCACTAAACTGTCTTGAAGGTGATTTCTGGCCAGCACAATATCATGCAACTGCATTGCAATGATATTTCGTGACAAATAAAAAAATCAACAGTATGCCTTAACTCACCAGCTATATACCTGCAGTGTGTCTTGGAAGGTGGTGGCCCTTTCCAGCAGTACATACCTAAAACTACTGCAGGTCAGTGTAACTGTGCACCAATTGTGGGGAAATGAATCAGATAGCTTTATTTTCATTTTTCATCTTAGTAAAGAAGAGGGATGTTGTGAAACAGACACAGTCTTTCATGTAGAAAAATCCCTTATGCTTTTCTTCACTCTGCCCTTTTTAAAAATGTTTTTTATTAAATGAGGAAAAAAACTTAAAAATTTTTCTTCTATTATTATCTCTCTCATTCTTTTCCTTTCTCATGAAAATGTCATTTTGGGACAACCCAAGCCTTTATATTTAACAGAAAAAGGACATATTTTGTTTTAGACATGTTCAGCCTTTTTGCTAGCATTGGTCCTTTTTTACACAAAAGAAATAGTTTTGACTGATAGCTGTGATGTAGTGTTTGGAAGACACTGTACTTGGATTCTCCAGCATTTTCAGAGCTATTTCAGAGCTACCTGTATTTTCCAGCTGAAATGGTCTGTCAAATTGATTGGGGGGGTTTATGGAATTTTCTTCTTATTCTTAAATATCACCTAGTAGGGGTAGTGAGAAGAAATACCTCCCTTGAATTCAGCAGGAGAGAAATCAAGGCACTTTACAGCCCCTTGGCTCTCTAGTTCACTACTCAGAGTAACTTACTGTTGTGGTTCACTGTCCACCAGCTTTTATTACACAGGACTTGGTCTTGTTGGTTCTTGTGGGGTGAAGGAATATGAAGGCCCTGTGCTGAGTATATTCCCTTCTGTGTCTTGGCTTCCCAAGTTTCCATGGCCAGTTTACTACCTGGGAAGTCTGACTGGGGCTTAGAGGCCTTGATTGGCAGTGACTGACAGATGAAGTTTAAGGTTGACTTCGATGCAAATCCAATTTTCCCTCTTTATTAGTGCTTCTTGAGTACTGTCTTGCAACGGTGAAGCCGGTGTGATTTACTGAGTGAATTTACACTTCAGTGGTGTGGCAAGAGCTATGGTAATGAGGGAAAGCCAGCTTAGGTGAGCAGCAGTGCTGCTGCTGCTGCTACCACTGTGACATCCTCCCAGCCGGCTCGAACACCATGAGGGCACACGTCGTTGTGGTATGTCAGAAAGGCTCTGCACTCTTCTCTCCAGGACTGTCACCTCTCAGTGAGTATCTGTGGTGCTGAGGTACCACTGGTAGCTTTCTGCCCATTGTTTGACCTCATTGGGTGGAGTCTTGGGGCTCCCATCATTTTACTGTGCAGTGTTGCTGAGCTGGGATCATCCCTTACTACCAGAGGAAAAGAAATAGCAAAGTGAAATTTTCCTTTCTGCTTTCCCTTTTTCCCACTACTATAGACTGACAGTCAAGCTGACCTGCTTGGGGGTTTTGAATACGTTTTCCAGTATTTATAAAAAAATAATAAATTTGGAGTAAAATTTCTGGTTTCTTAAGACTTTTCTTCAAAATTGTTGCTTTTTGTTTTCAAGGGACTTGCTAAAATTGTTTTAACCAATGCATTTTCAAAACATAGATGTACTTGTTCCTGTGTTTATTAGCCAAAAATAGCATTTACAGCCTGGAAGTGATCTTGAAACATATTTTTACAAAAGGTGTTTTCAAATAAGTTCTTTTTCTCTTGAGGAACACATCCAACCCTTTGCTTAGTTCACATTTTACCTTTGAGTGCTGTTTTTTTTGTTTGTCACATCTAATGCTGAAGTGTAAGATGTCAACTCCTGCCACATGGCAGAGCTGCTCAGAGTGGGAGAAGAAAAGACAAAAAAGACCTCAGCTGTAGGTCGTGAGGCCTCAGACTGTCTGGGGTGTTGGCTAAACCTCTGAGCTCAGTGCTGTGCAGAACAGCAGTTCATAACAAAAATGGGGTATTCAACGTATAGTTCCCCTTAGCCCTCCAGGCACAGTGTAAAGCACTGTGGGAGGACTGGACTGGCAGGAATACTTCTTGTGAATCTTTTTCCTTGAAACACAAGTAGTTTCAGTGACATCAAAATGCTTGGTGGGAGCACAGGAGAGTCTCCAACCACATTATGAGAATTTCCTGAGCGGAAGTTAAGCTGCCTGATCTAAACTAGCAGGACAGAGTGTGACCTGGTATGGTAAATAAATCTATGCTCCAGGCACTTAGAGGCCAAGGGCAGAGTCCAACTCAAGTCTTTGCACAGAGTGCTTCAGAAGATGAACAAGGCTACATATCTCCTCCATCCCAAGTGGACACTTCAGCCAGCGTTGAGGTACAGATCACTTCTGTTACACCTGTTCCAGTCTGTGTCAGTGACTAGTAGCTGGCCCAAGATGAGGTTGGACTATTTGCCTTGTGCAGGACCCTTGTCCAGAAGTCATCCTGGTGACCTCCCTAGGGGTGAGGTGAGAGCTGGGCCTTTGACCTAGTACTGACTACCTGTGGTGCTCTGCACTGAAAACACTATGAAATGTTTTGCTTTTATCCAAACCTTGCAGCATTTTGTAAACCTGGTAGTTTATTTTCCTCAGGAGTAGTTTGGGAGTTCAGGGCACAGTCTGCTGGGACCTGATGTTTTTGTCATTCCTTTCTTGTCCTTTCTTCCTGTAGCCCTGTGGGCATGGCTTTCCAAACAGTGCTGGGGACCCTTCCTTGTCCCGTGACTGAACGAATCTCAAGGAGATCTGAGACATTCAGCCCTTCTGTCTTATTGAGTCTCATTTCCTGGTTTACTGAAGTCTTGCCTTTCTCATTGTTTTTAATTTTCCCTTAATCCGCCCTTCAATGTGATGTCAAATACCTCTTTTAAAACCCAAACATGCCACTTTAGCCTACCTTCCAAACTGGTCTTGTAAAGGCTGTAGGTATTTGCTGTGTCTTCTGTACCTAGGTGCATGATTCTGCAAAACTCCCTTTGATGAAGAAAAAATGTTTCTTGAGGGATTTGTGCATAGAAGGTGGGTTGTCAGCAGCCACTATACACATGGTAAAGAAAACTTGTATACAAAGGTAGCATTCGTCCTCAGATTCAGGCCTCTCGCAAGGCTTGAGCTTCCATTTGAGGAACAGTTATATGGCTTGTTTGGTTTGAACATCCTCCATCTGCTCATGCAGGCAGATGGCTGATTTGTGAACTGATGACTTTTTGTTACCACTGCCTTTGGATAGTACAGCATAGAGGTTAATATTTTCACGAAGTCCAGAGTTGTGACTTCGGCCTTGAATAATAAGCACTGTGGTTCTCACTCTAGCAATATCAGAAAAGACAAATCTCTGTGAATCTGCAGGTCTTCAAGCTCTTAAGTCAGCTTTTGAGATTTGAATTTTGCACTGCTGGTGATTCACTTCCTCCTCAGTCTTCACAGTGTTCCATATCTCTCACCTAAATTTACCCTCCCCTTCTTCATGCCAGTCTAGTCTTGGCTTATGTTTAGAGTATTTCCTTGGAGATTGGCCCATCCTATCTTTTATTCAATACAGATTATTGTTTTCATGTCCAACTGTATTAAAGTGTGTCAACGTTGTATTAGATGTCAACCAACACATACTCCTCTCAAACACATTGGGCCACACTCCTATTGCTTATGGTAAAGCAAGGCAGGACTTTCCCTGAGCGCTCTCTGTCCTAAGCAATCTCCATGGCTGCAGTGGCAAGAAGTAGAGCTCAGATCCCATGTCATCTGGTCCAGTGCCTTGATTGTTGTGAACTTCTCCATACCTCTCTTTTGGGGAGGGTTTTTTTTTCTCTCTAGCTGCTCTTTAGATACTATCAAACTGTCCCCACCTCCCCAAAGCCTCCTCAAGTCCTCTGTTTCAGGATGCTTGTACTGCATTTTCTTGTTCTTTATTCCTTTATTACCTCTTGCTGCAAAGTCCTTGCCTCACCTAATTGCAATATGGCTTGGATCCATCTGTATTCTTTCTCTGGGAACATTCCAGCATGCTGTTCTCCTCCCTTTCTTGGTCTGAGGCTTCACCACTTTTGTAACTTTTCATGAGCTTTGTGCAGCAGAGGTGCGTTGGAGTCTCAGCCCTTCCCCATCCCCACCTGTCCTAAGGTTGCATCTTGGGCTGCCCACCAGGCTTGAATATCTACTGCACGTGGTCACTAGATTCTTTTGAGTTCAGTGCCGTAGGCAAGGTTATTTGGGCCATTAATGTGGTGACGTAGCCTAGCATTTCTGTCTAGCTGGCTTCTTTCCTGTTGCTGTTTTATTATCTTCACCCCACAGGTCTGTGTGGAACGGGTGCAGGACGTTGTCCAGGGAGGTGACTGAGAAGTGTTTTGGCCTAATGGTTTGCCTCGGGGGTGGTGCTGGTGAAGGCCACTTGAGTACCCTTCTCCACAAATGTGTGCCAGGCAGTGTTGGCAGGTCCTCTTGTTTGGTTTCATTTGTTTGCTTTTTGTGGATTTTTTTTTTTTTTTCCAAAAGCTAGCAGTAACAGCAGCAGCTGTACAGGAATGGCACAGCCGCTCTATTCCTGGCCAAGAACCCTGTGAAATTAATCCACATCTCGCTGAAATCCTACCCCGCTTTCGGGTCACTGCCTCGTTCCGGCACTGCGGAAGGCAGGGATCCCGCGATGATTTATTACCAGCCCCAACGCACATATTATTATGAAATGAGTTTATTACACTCTAAATCTCCTGTTAATGTGCTACTGTTTTAATCCCTTTATCCAATTTTCAGTCTCTCAGGCTTGGCTGCTGTTCACTTGCACAAAACTCTCCATTCTGAAGGTTTTATTGTACGATATCCATATCCATTTATCCTGCTTTAAGGCTGCAGTGCTGAAGCTCTGGTGAGGAGGGGGAGCCTGAGAAAGGAATGGGAGAAGCAGGAGGGGATGGGCCAGAGTCTGTGTGTGGAGAGAGGAAGAGAACAGTCTGGCTTAGCCTATAAGGGCATAAAAAAGGGTTGAAGTAGATAGAGGAAGACAGTGGGGAGGAAGAAGAGAACTGATTTTAACAGGAGCAGCAAGGATAGCTAGTAAGTCAAGGAATGGGGAAACAAATTGAAGGCACTTTGGTAAATCATATAATGAGTGGATAAGAGAAGAAGGGGCCTTCTCCTCTTCTTTTGAGAGCACCATGAATCAAACAGCTCTAATAGGGGAGAAGAGAGGGCAGAAACAGAGCAAAGACAGAAAATGAAGGGGAACTGCAAAAGTAAGAGCGTGTGGAGGGATGGGAGAGGAGGAGCATGAGTCTGAGTGGGAGGGTGGGAGGGAGGAGACCTGAGGGAAAGAGCTGTTTGAGATCCAGGGTGGAAAGAACATGCTCTGGGAGGCACAACAAAATGGTTTGAGCAACACAGCAGTGAGAGGAAATCATATTTCTCCATGAGTCAGAAACCTGTCCCAACATGGACAGAAGGAAATGCTTCATGGGTCTTTCTGTGGGTCAGATCTGTGTTGTCATGGGGAGGTGCTCCACAAAGATCAAAGATCAACATTTCCCTCCTATGCCAATGTACTCCACCTTACTTTTCACCCTGGGCCCTCCAGCCTGGTGACTGCCCCAGGTAACTGTCTGGAGGTGGCCTGCTGAAGGGATGAGATGATTCTTGGCATTTCAGACCACCGATTGGAAGGAATTTGCTCTGCAGCGATGTTGATGTGACAGGTGATGAGTGTTGGGTACTTCCAGTCAGTGCTTAGACCAGAGACATGGCTGCAGTACACTTCAGATAAGTAATTGGGTCCCAGAACAGATCCCTAGAAACAGCACTCCACTCCACTGGGGCAAGTGTTGTAGTAGCTGCTATTTTCCTTTACTCTAGCTAAAATCTAATCTAGAGCCACACCCAGTACCTAGTGAAAACCAGTACACAGACCTATGTTCATCCAGCCCTGCTGTTGACTCCAGCTACATGTGCACCAGAATACAGAAGTTGCCTGAGATATAAAGCAGCACTGCATCCCCCAGCTGCTGGTGGGAAACTTCAGAGCTGTCAGCGTGTGGTTGCCTGTAGAAATGAGGCAGGACCATTGGGTCCCATGCCTGGATCTGCTGTTGGCTTGCTGTAGAACCCAAGGTACTTCCAGCGCCTCTATGTGTCCTGCTACAGGACGAGCACAATCATCCTGACCTACCTTGTCCTTTTATAGGTAGAAAGGAATAGGTTGATGCACATGGGCTGGTACTTTGTAGCTGCCAACTGTGGCTTGCAGGAACCTGTGAGGAGATTTTTTTGTATATAACTCCCTAGGTTGCATTAAAAAATCACAACCATGGAGCATGGTGATAAATGTCTGAACTAGAATGTTCCTCTTCTCTTTTATGCACTATTGTACAGATCTATGACATACTACACACTGTCCAGTAGACACTTGTGCAAAATTCTGTGTTATGTTTAGCACAGAAGAGTACATGGAAGAGCAAAAGGTCATTAAGCTTGTTTTTGATGAAATGCAAATCTTTATGGCTTTTCCCCAATACACTTCACTGTACTTTTAAGACAGAATAAAAACAAAATTATGCACAAAGTTTGAAAATTAAGATATAGGACAAGGGAACCCAGCTAAATAAAACTCCCCAAAACTTCTTTGGGAGGAGTGGAAAAATCCCCAAACTTTAACCCAGAATAGAGAGGCAAAGAGATTTGCTTAAAATAGCACAAGCTCTTGTGATGGAACTGCTGAGTAGCTAATGTCCTTGGCTTTTTTAGCTAGCCAGTTATTTAAAATAGCTCCTGCCCATAGTGTTTGCTTTATGGTGTTCTTCTTCTTCCTTCCACCTACTCTCTTTCATTTTCTCCAGAGAGATATTTTATCAGATCTTGCCACTGAGAGTAGGAGAGACAGATTAAATGAGATGGTTAGGAGGCTAATGTTTTTTGGTCAATGAGAGGGATTCAGAAGCTGAAGAGGCTTCTTGTAGTTCAGCCCGTGCTGGAGAGCTGCTCTTGTTGCACTTCTGGTGTGCACACAGGATTAGTTAAGGGAAGGGAGTGGAAAGTAAGAGTTGGAGCAGAAGGTCTGATCCCAGCTCTGCTTACAGTCTCACCACCTTGGGCAAGTCAAAAACCTGTTCTTATGCCTCAGTTTGCCTTCTCTACAAGGTGATAATGACGTGGTGGAGACTACTCAGTGGATCTGTCTGGAGCACCTGAGGAGGATGAGGTCTGCTAACAGCCAACGTTCGTTTGGATCTTGTTGCCAATACAGGCTTTAGGTCTTTAATAGGCAGCAAAAGCCTTCCTCTGATCTTGATGAGGGTTTCTTCTGGGTCTTGCCCTGTGTTTCATGGGGGATTGGTGAGCTGGACAGGGGAAGAACTAGAGAAAGCCATCAGCAGGAACCAGTGCCTTAGTATTCATCCAGTGCACACGCTCAGGGATCATGCCAGGTTAGGATTTCACCAGACCACCAATTCTGCTTTCATAGCGACACCCAGCTGGCTTCATGGTGGCACTTCCTGAGCTCTACCACTGCTCTCAGCAGATAGCTCTACCTTGCCTTCCCTGCCCTCTTCTTCCTCACCCCTCCTGCTCCTTCTTCCATCCTTTGCCCTGCCTGGCTGCCTGCCCTGCTCCCCTGCCTGCTTGTTGCATTTTCCCTCTCCTCCCATGGCCCACTCCTCCTTTTCTCCCCCTCTTCCTGTGACTCCAGCTCCTGCTTCCTTTTTGTCTCACACGCTCCCCTTCTCCCACATCCTTATAGCCTCCCCCCACACTCCTGCACTCTCCCTCTCATGTCGAGGACTTGCCTCTACTCTCTGACACAGAAGCCTGTATCACTTCCAAGGCTCCTGCTGTCAGCTGGGGAATAGATAAAGATAAATGATATTATGTTAAATTCCACTTAATGACAAATTTTTAATTTTCTGAACATGGTCATTTTCTGGCTAGTGAATCAAGTGTAGGGAGCTAATTACATGAAGATCTGAACAAAAATAACTCCTAATTTTCAAGGATAATGGAAGAGAAATGTTGGAGATTAATGGCACTATTTATCTTTTTTAAATTTCTATCTTTCTCTGTGATAGCACTGCTCCCCAAGGAAAATATTCATAAAATGAAATTGAAGTCGTAACTTAATAGGTTATTAAAATTTTTGAGTGCATATCACTTTCCTTCCGCCGCACTGTAAATTTAAATTGAAGTTTGCGGCTCCTCGAGTCACCAGCGGAGTTTTTTTTATGATGGCACAATAGAGGGAAACATGCATCTTTGTCAGGAGGTATTTGCTATTCTAATTTTATGGCAGGCCGGATTATCAGAAAGGAATGTCAGAGCACGGGGAAGCTGACAACACTACAGCCTTCAGCCATGTGTTTCCATTAACGCCCAAAGCCGTCCAGGGGTTTCTCTGGACTGTTATTTTCCATTTCAGTCTTTTATCTTGATTTAAAGTGAGGGCGCCGAAAATTCAGCTCCTGTCATTTTTCTCACTCTCTCTCTTTTTCTCACTTTCTCCCTTCCCACTCCTTTTTTTTCTTTTTTTCTTTCTCTGTCTCTGCTCACAGCCTCTCTTCCATATTTTTTTCTTTCTTTTTTTTTTTTAAATCCTCCCCACACAGTTTCTGGTGGGAGATCATCTCTCTGTGTCCCCATCCCTCCCTCATGTGCCTGTGGTCCTGGTGTAAAGCTCCAGGGAGTGATGTCTGGGAACGGGGACAGGGAGGGTAATTTTGCTTGGTACTCTAGGAAAGAGGCTGCCTTAAGGCTCCATCTAGGAGTGTGGCACCCAGGGCTTCCTGGGCAGTGCACTGTCACTGTGCCATGGTTTTAGCTGAGAATAAATTCGATGCCCATTTTGGCTGTGTCAGGTGTCAATGCCAGGGATAAGTTGCTTGGTGGCATCAGATCCTGCCTCCGTGGGAGGCAGCTGGAGCAATGGGCATGGGCAGCACATGAGGGAATATCCAGTCTTTCTTTTCCACCAGCCTGTTGGGTAGCCTAAGCCACCTCACCTCACTTCACCTGCCTTTCACTGCCTCTTGCACTGTGGGGCAGAGTGTTCTTGTACTGGTGTTCTGCTGGAGTTTCCCAGACACCGCTCAAGTCCGCTGCAGGTCAAGGCACTTTTCGGCAGGGTTTCAATTCACCAGGTATGGAGCTGATCAAGCTGGGCAGCTCTGCTGGTACATGTTGTCTCCTTGGAAGTCTCCCTCATCAGCGTGTGGCAGGCTGGACCTGTTCCTCTTCAGCCTTATCTCTTCTCTTTTACCAGCAAGAACATCTTCACCTCTGAGGCTCTGAAGGTTTTAAACCATAGACAGCACAAAGCCAAAAATCCTCTTAAATGAAGGTTTATCTCTCTCTGAATCACCGGACTGGTACAATTCCTCTTAACTGAAGTATCTGAGCCTGTGCTTGGTCTGCTGGGATTCACTTTGGGCTTGTTCTGAATGGGAAGGGGACAAGATGTTTCCACTGTCCCTGGCCTCAGCACAGATGGTATTTTTCATGCTCTTTGTGCAGGTGGAAAGATTGGGTTGATTTTTTGATGGGAGTTTTTTTCAGCATGTCTAGAGCCAAAGCCGGTAAAAACCCCATTGGCTTTGGTGTAATGTTCTTTTTATTTTTTTGCCTTTTGGAGTTGTTGAATCTGTTAGGTTTTCTTCCACTAAAGAACAGCTAAACGTCTACCCTCCCACACCTTCCCCTTCAAATTCATATCCCCTAAAATGTTATAACTGCAGATGCTGAAGTTTGAAGAGAAGCAGCAAGTATCAAAAGGTCCAGAAGAAAGCTAAGAAAGCGGGCATCTGCAGACAGCAACCCAGCTTTTTCCCAGGTCTGAGGGACTATGACAGCAGTCTCACTTGGGTCTCATGGCTGTGTGTACCTGTGCCTGGGAGACAGGGTGGTTGTGATGGCCAGTGTGGCAGTGCTGCCAAGGGATGAAAATTGCCAGCACCTCTGGTCGTGACTGCCTGTGCAAACTGCAGGGCACACGACTCTATTTGCTTCCTCGGATGTGGTCATGCAGCCATAACCTCCTCAAGCTGATACTTTGAAGGGAACTGAATATGTAGTGGGCCGTCCTGGAATATGTACCATGGAGGCACAATCCCAGTGGAACCAGTGTCTGATTGATAGATGCCACCATCATCGCTGATGCCCAGCTTGCATGGGATGTATGTTGCTTCTCCCATCTGTTCCATTCCATTCATGGACAATGACATTCACCCAGGCCATTCTTTCTTTACCAGATCAAATGTCCACCCACATCTCTCCTCTGTCCGCATCCCTCCTCCGAAGTGAAACATTTGATGGCTTCACTGTTCTGGGTCAGAAAATGAGTAAGGTTTTTGTAGGGTCCCAGTGAGGAAAGTCCTGCAGAAGAATGAGGGATGTTCTGGAGTTCTGCCAAGAGGCAGAAAGCTGGAGGCTTGGCACAGCTGGCAGCAGGGCACATGCTTCCTGGCCTGTGAAACTGGCCAGCTCCTGATACTGCTCCATGCTGCATGGTATACTGTTAACTCAAGGCAAGAGTAAAAGCTTTGGGGTTCAGGCATTTTCTTGTCAGCTCAACTTTGCACCCAAGAGAGCTTTTGTGTTGTGAATGCACAAGGAGTGCACCAGCCCTGCTCTTCTGTGCATCTCTGGGCTGGAGGGGCTGGACTATCCCTGTTTCAATGCACTGCTACATTGTGCTCTCCCTGCTCAGCATTAGAATAGAGTTTTGACACGGAGCTCTGGAGTGCATTCTCACAGATTCTGACTTCTATCAGAAACAGGGAATAGGAGAGGTTCTAGCAGGGCCTACTCTTGCCCTGTGACTCAATGTGCTTAGTATATGCCTTCTACCAGAGGTCTCAGGTTTGTCTTGGAGGTGAGTGGTGATTTGCAGTTTGGAGAGGGGATAATGTGCAGGCCCTTCTGGGCTGAATGTCTGTGACACTTGTGAACGGTTTGCATTTGATGAGTTTCTTCTGTTCCCCCATTCCTCAGCTGGTGGCATGTGTCACAGTGTACCAAGGAAGATAGGCAGCCTGGTGCTTAGGGGACCCCGCTTCACCTGTCTCTACTTCTCAGGCACATCTCTGAGAGGTTTTGTACATGGCTGCCAGGCTTCTCCCCCGCCTCAGTTTCCTTGCCTGTGTAATGAGGATAAAGGGTTCTTTCCAGAGGCACCTGAGACTTTTACCTCTTGATCTCTGTGTGACATTCAGAGTCTTGTGGACCATAGCAGACACTTGCTAATCCAAAGTTAGACCTTCCATGTATCAGTGTGTCCTCCTTTCCCTCACCCCCACCTTCTCTGCCAATGAAGCGGCTTTGGAAAATAAGGGTCCTTAAGGGATGAGGAACAAAATAAATGGGTTTACATTTTTTCAGCTTCTCATATTTTCTTTGCCCATAAGGATTCTGAGTAATAAATGAAACACGGCTGCTATCTGTATGACTGATCTATTTGTATAATTCTGTCTATGGACTCAGACCCCAGAAGACACATCCAAAGAGGGAGGGTGTAGGTGGGAGGGAAGCTATTTATCGCTGATAGAAACTTCTGTGCTGGCATTGATGACGGCTCTTTCCCAGCATGTGGGGAAGGCCATGACTTGACTGCTGAAGATGCAAAACCTCCTTGGGAACAGTGTGGCAACAGAATGGAAGTGGGACATAGGAGAGAGGTTTTGGTCGCTGAGAAAGCACCAGTGACTCAGATGCTGTGCTGGGTTGCCACAGGAAGATGCTGGTGGACAGGGTGTGTGAGGCCAGGAGGTCTATGCTGATGTAAATCAAGATGCTCCATTGTGCCTGCAGCGTAAATCAGCAATGTGCCCTTTGTCATCGCTGGGCCAGCCACTCTTGCCTAGGCAGGCACTGGTGGCTTTCTGAGCTGCCTTCTTACAGCTTTTGCTTTCACTGCCTTCCTCCCCTCACATCTTGTACTTGATTTGATCTTATTAAATTGATACATAGATGTGATCTGGCTGGGCCATAGCAAAGCAGCCCCGACCCTGGGAGGGAGAGGAACATCCTACCTCCCTTTGCCAGACAACGAGGCCAGTCAGCTCTGGGTAATTGAGCTTTAATAGACTCTGAGAGGGGTGTAGCTCTCCAGGGAGCAGCCTCAGCTGGCAGCCCAGGGGGGACAGTGCCTATTGAAAAAGGCTTTCGCGACAGCGGGGAATGGTCTTTGCTCCGTGCCGACAGACGAGGCAGAAAAATTATCAACAGGAAACACTGAACTCAGCCAGTGCTCCTGTCTGAGTGAGTGAGCTGCAAAGCTTGCATGTGGAGGTCTGAGGCCTCTGAGTAAGAATGTAACCTGGCATTATTTGATGCTTGATTTCTGCAGCCCTGTCCCCTCCTCTCTGTTTCATGTGCATTTTCCATGTGGTCTGTTCACTTGTGTCTGCTTTTCGTTGTCCCCTAGGACATTCTCACTCTAGAATTTTTTTTTTTTGGTCCACTGTAAAGATATTTATTGAGGTCCCTCAATCTCAGTGAGAAAGTAAATTATCCCTGAAGACTGAACTTTGTGCCACAGGACTATTTCCCTGATGGGCAGATAAGAGATTCTCCAGCTGGAGATGTGAAGGAGGCTCAGAAGATGGACAAGCCAGACTCCAGCACTGCTGACTTCTCCCAGTTGAACTCACTATTTGAGTAAAAGAAGAATGTGCAGGATCTTGTCTTTGAAAGAAAAACAGCCTGCAAAATTTCAAATGAATGAAAGCCCAAACCAGAGGCACCTGGCTGTTACTCCTGTTTTCTGGTGGAGCTGGAGACAAAGTGCTGAAGATGAGCTGGGCACAGAACACAGCAACCCTGCCTCTGGGTCCTTTGCCCCAGCAGCGAGTGACATCCTCATGTCAATGTTGTCCCTACTTTTTACAGGCTCTTTCATTAGAAGGATAACATTGCTTCATCCAAGTGTTGGTAAGATCCAGGGAAGATACAGATTTACCTCACCACTAAGATTGTTTGTCTCTTAAGTTTATGAATTATTCTCAGATGTTTTCAGATGTGAGTTCTGCTCATTAGACATGGCTGTTGTTACCAGGTTTCATGTGATGTTCCATATACTAAGAGCACTTTCTCTGGTGTTTTGTGACTTAGCACACATGTGATACCTGTTCCATGAACAGCACCCCCTGTATCATAGCATGTACCACTGTGCTCCTAAGCCAGTGTCACGCCAGTTCACCCTGATTTGTAGGAACGCCTTCACGTATATTCTGCAGAAGTGTTTTTGTTGGCTAAGAGGTCACACGCACTTTCCAGCTCATCTAATTTGTGTCTTTCAACTGAAAGCACATCCACTTCTGAGTAAATTCCACAACCATCGCAAGCAAGCCTGGGTTCAGACTGAAAAAAGGGGAAGATGAGTGAGTATTTGAACAGCCCTGAGATGAAGGTGCGTATGTGGATTATTTAGGCTGGGACATATTGGCAGTGGATGAAATAAATACATAAATTAAGAATACTTATTATATACTATCTGCAGCCCTTAAAACACCTCCATATAGATAGAAATTGTATCTAGGCAGGAAATATTTATTTTTCTATGAGAATTTGTAAACTGCAGTTACTTCTGCTCCAAAATGGGATAAGAACTAAAAAAATATAATGCTTTCACAAAGGAATAATTTGATTCTCATCCTGATCCTATTTCTCTTTTCCTATACCCTAGTCCCAAAATTTTGTACTGGATAAAATGAAATATTTTGTTCCCAGTACAACTTTTTACCATTTGAAAGTCACTTTTAAGCCTAAATGGTCTAGAACTTAAAAATGAAAGTAACTTTCAATCATAAAACAAATGTTTTTGTTTAGAAAATGTTAGAGCTGGATGTTGCCATGATTCCACAGCTTTTTTTTGTGGTCCCCCCTGAAATTGCTTCACAGAGAGAGAGTTGTTAGAAATGAACCCCTCTCTTTTGTTTTAACGAACTTTTAGAAGCAAGAGGTTTTCATGGAAAATCTGAACACAGCTATAGGGGGGAAAATTATGTTACATAGTGTCAGCAGTTCTGAAGACTTTTTTACCCCCAACATCATGTCCTGATGAAATGTGAGCTTTAAGCTCAGGGGAAAAAATTAAACTCTCTCTAAATCTTTTATGAAACTAGAGTGCAATAGAGTGAGTTGTCTGAAGATGTGTGAGTCCTTCTGGACATGGCCCTATCCTTCTAGAAAACGTCATGATTTTTTTTAAACCAATCTCATGATTTTGGAATGAGGGGATGGTCTGATTCATCATTTTTAAGTGCTTAGTTTTAACAATACTGCATTATTCCCAGATAGCAGATGGGAAAATGGAGAAATGTGGTGAATTGCCAGCAGCGGAGCCAGAAATAGAACCCAGATGTCCTGGTCTTGTGTCGAAGCTCCCTGGTCTCTCCAGGAGGGCAATGAGGAGGCTGCAGTGCCGGGGGATCTTCCAGTAAAAAGCCAAGCCCTGACGGGCAGGGTGGATCACCCAGCTCACTGATGGGTTGTGAAGCACTGCACCTCTGTCCGCGTGTCCGTCCGCAGAGCCGCGAGAGGCCGCGCGGGTGGGTCCCTGCCGGGTTTGCCGTGCGCGTCCTGTGCTGTGGCGTGCGGCTCTGCCGTCCGCTCGCGCGGAGCGGGCAGGTCAGCTCGTGTGTGTCTTTTCCAGCTCGCTGCGTGCACGGCACAGGTCAGCTCGCCTGTGGTTTACCGTGGCTGTGGGAAGCTGCCGGCTCCTGTGTTTAGCTGCCTGCAGGCCTAGCTAAGCCGAGGCAGTGTCTGGCTCCCCAGCCACAATCTCTCGTTAGAAAGAAATTAAAAGCCACTCAATTTTGGCTAATATCCCTCTGTAGGCCTTTAACTCCACCTGTGACTAACCCATTCATAATAGCTCTGTTTTAGTGGCTTGGGTTGATGTATCCTCGATTAATTTGGGAGGAGAGCAGCAGGGCCATATCTCTTTGTCTCCTCCTCTCTTAATCCCGGTCCTACAGTCTGTCTTTTCCCACTATTTCATCTCTGCTGTCCCTTCTCCATTCATTCATCCTCTTGTTGCCTCCTGACTGCTTTTTTCTCTCTCTCACTTTTTGATGTTTTCTTCCCCAACTCCTGTTTGTCTGCCTTCTCCTTTTGTTTTCCTCATGTCCTTTAACTTTGCTCTTTCCTCCTCCTTTTTTTGTCTTGGCCAGTATTGCTTCCTTTTCAACTTTCCTTTCCTTTCTCATCCTTCTTTTTCTCACATTTGGACTCCTTTTCCTCCCCCCCCCCACCTCTCCTCTGCCCCAGCTCTCCTCTTGTGTCCTCTTCCTCCTTCCCCAGGTTTCAGATGCTCATGAAATCTCTCTCCCTCTTTGTTTCAGTCACCCCCACCCCACTCCCCACTCTCGATTATTATTAATGATAAAGGCTAAAACATCACATCAGTAATTTCTGAGTGAGTTTTGCAATGAAGCTGGGGCCTTATCAGCCCCTCCCGAGTGCCACAAATTTTACTTTTGCAATTTCACGCCTTTGGTTATTATCACGCTGCTTCGTCCCTGCTCTGCCTCGCGCTTTCCCTCCCCCCCTCCTCTGGAGAGAGTACTTAAACTTGTTTTCATTCCCTTATTCTTTATTTTTTTAATGTCCACTCTCTCTGGAGCCAGTAATGTTCTTCCTCTTTTTTCCTCTCCCATTTTCTGTTAATTCTGTGCCATCTGCCTTAGCATCTGTTAAAAATAAAATTTCCCTCACAATGAGAAGCCCTCCCTGCCTTGCCTCCATCCCCTCCCCCACAGTCTCAGCCCCCCTACTTTTCCTACCATAGTTGTCGGAGGCTGCTGCTCTCTCTCTTGGGGTACCTCTTCATCCCTCTTCCCATCTTCTCTCCTGCCTCTCTGGGCTGGCTCAGCAGCATCTGCTGGGCAATGGGGTGGAAGTGGGAGGAGAAGGGAAGAAGAAGATTCTGGGTGTAGCTGAATTACTCTCAGCCCCCACATACATGTGTGTGTTTTTGTGCATGGGTCTCTTACCTATGAGTGTTTCTGTGAGCCTGGGCAGGTATGATTAGCACTGATGTGGTGAATCAGCACTGGGACAAATCATCTCTCTGAGACTGATGAGCGGAGCCACCCTGGGAATAGGAGAGGGTCTGGCTGCTGTATAATGCACCAACTCTCCACCATCCATGCTCATCAGGTGAAGGCTGTTTTGACCTGAGCTATGATCAGGTGTGGATTTGGCTACTGTGGAGTAAAGCTTCTACCAGCCTGGTTGACACAAGCATGAAGAAGCTTTCCTGATCCAGAAAGAATATTTTGTTAATTTTTTTTTTCAGAGTGATAAGCTTTTGCAGCCAAACTTACATTAAGGCAAGGGCCAGACCTCCGTGAGTTCCCATTTTCATCAAGGTCTTGGCTGTGGGTCTGATACACACGTGAAACCTCCCTCTGTGCCTTGGAAGGACTTTGGTTGCTACTTCTCCTCTGAAAGTTTAAGGGGATAAGGAGATAGAGAATCCGGTTCCCATTAAAAGTTTCTTTTGTGATTTCATGTTGGATGGTTCCTTCAGCAGGAGTTTGGATCTGTCATGAATTCTGTTGCACTAGTGTGCCAGGCTTTGGGAACTGCCTGGCTCAGTTGTCCTGATCCAAGTCAGACTGGAGGTTGAACAGGGGTCCAGCTCTTCCATCCTGCTCACCCTGGCTCTGTGGTATCCTGAGGCATGTCCCAGTTTCAGGATCAGGCCCTTCCTCTGGTTGCTCATGAGGCTGTTTGGAGCACAGTGTTTTGGGAGATTCTGTTACACACAGCATCAGTGTTTGCCAAGTTGCTGACAACAGACCTCTGCTCACATGCTCCTTCCTGAGGCTTTTGCTCCTCAAGGGCCTTCAGCTTCTCTTCCTATGATGCAGATGGAGTTTTTAAAACAACCTGGTTTAGTATCCCTTGTGCTGACTCTGCCATGTGCTCATGATCTCTGAGGCAGTGCCCCGAGACTTTCATGTTTGTGCCTGCCAGGAAAATCGTGCCTTCATGTTGTTGTGCATGCCTTTATGTGACGGTGTGTTTGGGTTAAAGACCCAGATGCTGAGGGTATGTGTATGAGCCGTCAGGTGTATCTGTATGTCCAGCTGTAGATGCCTTCAGCGATGAACCGTTGCCTTTGCAGATGTGGATATGCGTTCATTTATCTCCGAAGCCGTGAGTGGCCGGTAGGTGCATCTGTGCTGAGCAGGGCTGCTTGCTCTGTGCTCTGTGCTCCGTGTGTGCCTGTCACAGGTGTGTCAGTTGGAGTGTATGTGAGCCCAGCTCTCTTGGCAGGTGTCTTTGGATGCTGGTGGGTGTGGATAAGGAGAGTGCAGGGCCATTCACCTCTGTCCACACATGCCTGCTCTGAGCCAGAGGTGTGAGCCAGGAGAGTGCATGCAGAGGAAGACCCCGGCAAGTTTACATGGAGCAAATCCCACCCTCTGTCTCCCTGCAGCGCCTCCATTAACAGCCGCACTGAAGGGGCTCAGAAGCAGCGTGGTTCTGCTCCAGCACAATAACCTCTGCGGCTTTGATAACAACAAGCCCCCTTAAACCCTCTTCCTCCCCCCAGCTCCCCTTTTCTCTCCCCTGCTCCCTTTGAGCCCTGCCGACAATAGGCAGGCCTGCTGCAGAGCTGCCCACAGCCCAGGCAGGCACACAAAGCCGCCGAGAGCTTACAGGAATTCTTTGGCAGGCAGCTGGTTGCTGCGGAGAAGAAGAAGGGCCCTTCATACTCGGAAGCTGTCTCATTGCCCCTGGCCCTATTCTCTTCCCGTGTTTGATAGACACTGAGCCACGGTAATCTCTCTCTGCCCCGAGGGGAACAACAGCTTTTGTGAAACAGATTTTTACAAACTGTTTTGACCCCACATCCCCGGTGCCCCCCCTTGCCTCCCCCCTTCCCTTCCCTCCAGTTCACTGGCTGTATCAGTGTCACATAATTAAATCAGCTTTCCTGTTTGCCTCTGCTTCCTGCTAATTGTTTGCTCACAGCTAGGATTAGCAAGTCAGGGTTATTTTTCACATATCCTCACACAGGTTTTCCTGCTGCAGGAGCCCACTTCATGGTTCTTGGCCTCCCTACTAGCCTGCTCCTCGTGCGCTGTGGACAAACAGCTCTGTGGGCCTTGGAGGTGCAGGGAGATTGCTGGGCTTCCCAAGAGAGTCCTGGCAGTTATGCATGCTGAAAAGGGGAGAGAATCTGTGTCAATATTTCTTTCACTCTCTCTTGCAAAACAGGCTGAAGGAGTTGGAGAGTGGGGATGAGTCCACTGGGCACTTGGTGAGCCTAACACCCATTCTCAGAGGCTGGTCAAATGAGGAGCTCCTCAAACGGAGGCTCATGATAATCCCTTTGGGAACTGCTGAGCCACACCATTTTAATGGTATTAGAATGAGGGTAAGCCTAAAGCAAATACTTGGAGTCACTATTGCAAGTGCATCACAGTATAAGAAGTTATCTCCCATTAGCTAAACCTACATAGCTGCTCGGAGCTCCACTTGCAGCCTGCCTCAGCTAGGAGGCAAAATGAACCAGCTTACCCCACCTTTACCGTCTTTGCACTCTGCCGTTCATAGCAGCGAAAAGTGAGTTGCAGAGCTCAGCTAGCACATTGCAAATGGTTAAGGAATAGTTACAACATCTTTCATGAGCCAGGACTTACATCTTCAAGCCTGATCCAAATGCTTTAATAAAATATCTCGCTTTGAAAAGAGGAAAATAGTTATTTGATTCAGCTGATTAGCACAGTAAAAATCTTTTTGCATTAAGCACTTGGAAAAATTCACTGATTTTCAGGAGGAGGAAGTGGAAAATGTACAACATCATATACCCTGCTCTGTCCTGCAAACTTATTGCTAGTGTGGCCTTGATCTATCAGGAGTCCATGTGATTTAAGTTTTTTTTTTCTCTGTTGGAAGAAATTTATACTGAAACCCCTCAGATGCTGAGGAAAAGTTTACATGAAGGTGATGACAAGATTCTGGTTTTCACACATTTTTTTTCAGGGTTAACAACTTCTTTCCTAGTGCTACCAATTAGTCTTTCACTATTTGATGATGTGAGTTAAAGATATAAAGTTGCTTCAAATATAAATTTAACTGCTGTTTTCTTTTTACTCCATGCTAAACCCAAACATTTTTAGTGGATTTTTGAGGTCTCTTGGCTAATGGATAGAGTGGTCTTGAAGATACAAATTTTGTTTCCCTGTAAGTTCAGAGATTAGTAATTGTAATAAGAACTAAAATAACAGTCTTGTGTCCTCAAAAAAGAAAAAACAAAATCTCTCTAGGTTCTCCACACTGAAGACTTTATCGGCAAAGTAAACCTTTCTATTTGATATAGACCTTTTGATTTTTCACTGCAACTGCTTTCTGACTCCAGACTGCTTGAATGACTAATCCTGGGCACTTGGTATTCCCCAGCCACTCTGAATTGAATGCAAGCACTCAACTTCTCCTCTTTGCCACATTTTCTGTTGGGAGATTCCCTCCCTGCTCTCAATATCCTTATATCCCTCTTAGTTCAGTAGGAATCTGGTAGTTTCCATGTGGGAAAATGGATTTAGTAGGACGGACTTGAACAGGAAGATGGCCCATACACCGAGCCCTGTGTGATACAGACAGATACCTTTTTTACCAGGCTCTCAACACTGCACTACACTGGAAGTTTACCACTTGGATGCAGTTCGTGAAGGTACAGCTGAAACTTTGCCTACTCCCTCTATGCAGCAAAGTGTGTTGCCCCTGGCCCCCTGGAAAGAATGCTGGGACTCAGGTTCAAAACTGGTTTTTCAGTCTTCCCTTTCCCTAGCCAGAGGACCCCCCTCTCCTCCAGCAAGACCTGGAAATGTGGATCTGTGTGCGTGAGCCACCGAGAAACTCTGCTGCAATGCTAGAGCCAAAAGCTGACCATTATTCCCTGCTAGCAAGCTGGCCAGGGCCTGGTGTGTGGTAAAGTTCTGCTATTCTACTTCTTTAGATTCTGCCATCCAACTTTCCTGCTAGTGCAGTATTGGATGGCACCCTGAGTAAATGAATCTGCTTTGTGTGGTTGCTAATTAGTTGGCTAATTATTAGGTTGACTGATGGTTTAGTTGATGATTCAGTGGTTGCTGGTAGCTTCATCATATGGATGAAAGCATCCTTCATGTCTTTCCAAGGGAATGTGGCAGATACAAGGCTGAAAAACAGAAGTTTTTCTACCTATTCCTTTACCCTGAATGGGTTTTGCAGTCTGGGACAAAGATCTTTGCCTCAGTTTCCCTATCAGTAAGTTGGGAGTAAACATTCATAGCTCATTGGGGTGTTAGGGACATTAATTAGCTTCCGATTGTTAAGCGTTATTTGAAAATGTAAAATGCAATTATCTGATTGCCCAAGTAACGGGCTGGTTTTCTGGTTGGCAGGATGGCTAGAAAATTGGTGAGTTACTTAACTAGGTTGGTTAATGACCTGGTGCCATTTACAATGGAAACAGAATCATACTAAGACATTTCCTTTCAGCAGTATGGAGCTTTGTGGTTTGTTTTGGGTTTGGTACCCCCACCCCGTTTTATTCCTTTTTTTTTTTCTCCTTCTCTCTAAGATAAGGAATGGTAGGAACACTTTTATTCAATATACTGACTCTAGATCAAAAATTGTTGCAAGGTTAAACTCTAATTTAGAATTCTGTTTTGGAATTGGTCATCATTCAGATTTAAGTGTCTCCTTGGAACAGATTTCAGCCCACGCAAAGTAAGCCTGAATAAATCAAGAGGGTTTTTTTACCCCGTAACAACTGCCTGGTAGACGGTTTGGGATGGAGGTGCCTCCGAGGAAGAGCCTGGCCCCTTTTCCCGGGGGATGCAGGCGCGCTCGGCTCCCGGGCCCGGTGGCGGGGCCGCTCTCCGCGGTGCTGAAGCCGCGTCCCGTCCTGCAGCTGCAGCGCGGGGCCGCAGGGCATGGGTGGAGAGGTGCCCTGTCAGCTTTCCGGTGCTCCGTAACATCCCGACATGAAAGAGCCTGTGGTCTGGAGAGACCCGCTGGCTGCAAACGGGCCACTGATATACAGGCAAAATCAGATTAGAATTCACGGGATCATTGGGATGAACTGGCCCCCAATTGGAGTTCTCACCCATCCCAGCTTTTTTGTGAGAAGTAGTTCCTGAACTTTCTCATCAGCTCCCCAAGCCACTTCTTCTTCAATAAGTACAAGTCTCTTGAGCTACAATGGAGACTGAAAGTACCAACTGTTGGTAGGATCTGCCCAATCTTCTCATTATCAACCTCTATTTTCTCTTCCTTTTGATGTTGTCAACCATTAACCCTAAGGTCTCAGGTCTTGCAGGCTAGGTGTTTGTTTAGTTGAAGTTTTACATTTGATAACTAATTTGTATCTTCTGGGAAAATATAATTTTTTAGCAATTTCATATTATCTGTTTCTCTGAGCAGAGCTAGCATGCCATGCTCCGAGTCACAGTGCTGGAATTTTATGAGGGCTGAGCTTTATTTAGGAGATCTGTAGCCTATATCTTTGCTCCCAAGGAGAGATCACAGTTATGTAGGCAATTCTGACAGATGTTTGTCTAATCCATCCTTAGAAACCTCTGGTGAAGTCATCCTCCTCTCTCCAGGCAAATCTCTTGCAGGACTTACTCCTCTAACAGTCTTGCCAATGTCCAGAGTAAATCTCTTTTTGTTGCAGTTTAAGTCCATAACTTCTCTTTGTATCTGTCAGTGACATGGAAAAAAATTATTCCTTTCCTCTTTCACGTATTAGTAAACTGCTGCCATGTCTCTCCTCAGTCTTTTCCTTCCCACTAAACAATTCCTGTTCTTTTGGTCATCCATCTCATCCTCACAGATGTCTGATCATATGTTCCCCACTCTGAGGACTCGGAGTCCTGAGTAAATTTACATGTTGCTTAGATTGCATATATGGAAGCAGCCCGCCTAAGGAGGCCTTTCTGGAATAGATTATAGTGGGAAGAGTAATTCACGTATCTGGCAAAGGACACTGCTGTTCATTTTCCTGGTGTGGTGACTGCTTTTTTTTTCCCTGAAAAGCTTGACATAGGTGACTCATGGATGTGATTCATCATCACTCCAAGATACTTTTCTTCTAATCTGCTGCTTCCTAAATTGTGTTTGCATAGCCAGTTGTTCCTGGCAGTGTGGTGCCCAGTCTTTTCTCTTTTGGTTTGATTTGAGGAGGGACAGTATGTAGTTTTCATATGTGTTGGAAAAGCAAGCTAAGAATGTCTTTTTTCCCCTTACACACGTGTGCACACATGAAATAGTTGCAGTAGCATCAAAACAGCATTTTTTTTTCACTGTGGTTAGCATTAGTGTGGTGAAGATCTGATGACGTCTGTCAGGCATATCTGTCTATTCCTTATAGACAAGTCTTTTGTTACAAGCATTTTAAATAACACTCCCAGCTTCTACACTTCTCAACCTGGATGTGCTCAGGAGTGGAGCAGAGTGAAGGACATTTACCTGTATGGCCTTTGCCTCTTTACTTACTGAACCTGCAATGAGTCAGGGTCTGGTGAAGAAATGCTCATTGCATGTTTATTGAAAGGGGAGTTCCAAAGAGCTGTTGGATGAGTCGCTTTGCTCCAGTAATAATTCACTAATTTTTAGGGCTGTGCTTTCCCCTGCTTTGTCTTGAGGTGTGGCTCTGAGTCACAGATGTCCTTGCTGGATATAATGGAAGCTGTGGAGCTTGCAGAGTGAGTTAGGAGCACTGAAAACATAAAGGGTTTCCAAAATGCATCAGATGCCTTTGGATCTTAATTCCTGTGTGCCTCAGTTTCTTGTCTCTAGAATGGAAAAAAAAAAATCCCGTTTCTGGAAGATGAAGTGGGTTTGACTCAGAAAGGCAGTTGACCACTTTTGTCATGAACATCAGCAAAAAACACCACAGGAGAAAGAAAGGTACAGTTTAGTCTTCAGAAAAAGGTTTGTGCAGTGCCTAGCACCCAAGTGAACAAAGAGAAAAAATAAGGACAGAGCCACTTATTAAGGAAACACCATCCTAAGCCCTAGATTAAGGAGCCATTTCCTTGGAAATACAGTTGAAATTGTGTAATTGAAGCTGATAACATAATGTAATGTGTATTTAGGGGCTTTAACACTACGAGGCATTGCATCCTTTTGGTTCCTTAGCTTTGTGCTTTGGGCAGGATCTGTTAATGCTTTAGGCAGTGATGTGTGTGTGTGTGTGCATAGTAGAGGAGACACTGCATTTGGTTGCCAGAAAAACTAATTTGGACTCCACTGGAGCTGTTAAATGCTGCTTACCCTCTCATGTTATGGGAATATCTGGGGAATGGGAGGAAAAAGTCTCAAAAAGCTCTGTATGGTTTATTATTTTTCAAATTTTGGCAGAGAAAAGGTGAATTGAAATATAATTTTTCAATAATAAAAAAGGGAGAAGTGTTTTAATGCTCTTGTCACCCTCCTCCCTTCCCCTTCCCCTTCCCCTTCTTCCAGTTCTGGAGTAAATTTAGAGCTGGTTGAATTTGTTTAAAAGGTGCCAATGACCCACTGCCAGCAAAAAAAAGTCTAATTTTCCCTTCTACCTGGAAATCAGCTCCACTGTGAGGTCCTGCTGGTAGCTCTGATGATGCGTCACAAGCTTGGTGAAGCCTGTTTCTCACCCACGATAGGCAATGTCTGTTTCTAAATACAGGCTCAGGGAATTTATCTTTCTCATGAGCCCTTTGTTAGCTAGGGGCTCGTGAGTTTGGGCTGGTGGGATCCTCTGTGACATGTTGATGGCTGCTGAAGACCAGCAGTCTGGTATGGCTATCTCAGCACTGGGAGAGCTGTGAAGTGAGACCAGAGCAAAGAGGAAGGGGTTGGGGACAAACTGAAAAAAGATGAGGAGAAGAGGGAGCAGAAGCACAACCGATGTGCAATTCAGGTCCCTAGCGGTAATACTGGCTAATGTACATGCTCACCACAAGCACACAAAGCTATGATCAAGGTCCTTCCTGTTTTCAGCAGGAATAGAAAACATAGGATGAGATCAACTCTGGACTCTGAGAGCCCCAGAACAGGAGAGGGATGGCATGTGTTAATTGTGATGATCTACATGACTCCCTGATGAAGAGAGATGGTCAAAAAACTTCAAAGAAAAACAGAAATTACAATTCTGCCTTCATGGAAACATTCCCACTCTGCCAACTGTACTCATCAAGTCTGGACATGTATCACACCACACAGCTGGTTGCCCAGGAGGGAGCTGTCTCATTCCTGTGAGGAGGTTATGCCTCCCCACATTTGGATGTTGCAGGGCCTTGCTTTCTTCCCTACATTGCCCTGAAACAGTTGATCTGAACCACAAAGTAGCCAAGGCAGCGTCACTAATGCATGAGCGTGTAAAGATCTGTTCTTTGAAAAGTACCTGAATGTGTCATCTCTACTCAGAGAATTCTTGGTGATTTTATATTCAAAATCAAAGCTGTGATCGGCATTATGTATCTTTTAAAAGCCATGGAAACTTTTGTCCTGATCCTGGGCGATGTTTGGTCTGTTGTGCTGAAGGGTGGCTGCACAGGCTGAGGTTGGGTCCTGTGTTTGAGTAACAAGGCCTTTATTCTAGAAGTACTACTTATGTCTTCTTCCAGGAAAAATGATACCCCCATCTGGTAATGGGGAACTGGTGGTGAAGATGGCCATGTTGTTTTGGCACCTACAACAAAGAGGTGAGGCTGTGTTTTTTGTGTCTCAGAAAGCCCAGCTTTTTTCATCTGGCAATCACAGACGTGTACTGGGAACATGATTCCTAGGACAAGCTGGAGAGAAAGCAAGCTTTTAAACACCTCTTAGAGATGACTTCTTTCTGTATCTACAAACATGGCCTCTTCCAGCGTCCCTTTTTGATCCTAGAGCTGCTACGTGACACGTGTCCACCAGAGGGCATGTGGGACATTTTCTCCTCCTGTGCACAAAAAGGTAAAGAACCGTTTCCAAAGCAAGTGCCCTTCCAAAATGAGATCCTGCACTGGCTGCCTTGGCCGTTGCCATTGCACTTGGAATATTGAGGTATGATGCTTGGGCAACCGAGCTGCCAGCAGTAGGGCTGATGCGACTGAGCCACTACTGTGGTTTGCAGAGCTGTTTCAGTCTGACTGCACGAAGGGTTAAATGTAAGTCTTTATGGGGCCATGACTTTATGGTTCCCTAGACTTGCATTTCAGACCCCTGTATGTGCACACGTGTGTGTACATCCATGAGAGAGGGACACACGTGTGCACATGCACATACCCTCACCGGCCACAGAAGAAGCTGTATCCACACAGGCCCACTCTATAGCTTGCAAAGTAAATTAGTCTTAAATGACTCTTTGGAAACAAAATAAATCAAATAGCATAATAGTACCATCTTTTTATCTCATTTGTTCCCATACAATTAGTAGTTTTACTGCCATGTTGTGACAGGTGACTGTGTTTGACCTTTGCCGCTTGGGTGGTTGGCTGGTGCTCAAACTAATGAAGACCCTTAATGGATTGGCTTTTGTGAGGCTGTGAGCGGTGGGGTTAAAGAGAAAATGGTGCCTTAGACAGAGTCCAGAGAAGATCCTTCAATTAAACCTGAAGTCTATTAGCAAAGAAATATTGAGGAGGTTGAGAGTTAGCAATGATTTAACCAGCAAGTCTTCCTTGTGGGTCATTTAAAAAAAAAAAAAAAAAAAAAGAATCTCTCTGGTTATTTATTGTTGAGTGTGTGGTTGGACTCCCACCCTCGTATGTGAGAGGGTGGGAGCAGAGACATTGGCTTGGAGGGGCTGGGTCTACAGGGCCTGACTCCGAAGTTTGTTAGCCCCTTAACTCCCACACAGGCAAGCTTTCCTTGGACAAAATAGTGAGGAAAAATGAAGCAGTGGCAGGAAAAAATGAAGAGTGATTCTGGGGAAGATAAAATCAGATCTCTGGGATAAATAAGACTTTTTGGAACTTAATTGTTTTTCACGATGTAAATAAATTACAAAGAAAGAAAAGGAGAACCGTCAGCTTCTGGGCAATGAGTCAGAGGGCAGAGCTGAGCTGTGGAGTGTGAGTAATAAACACGGGTGGAGGGAGATTGACGAAGAAGCTTGTGCAGGATAAGCAGGATCTGTCCAGAACAGCACAGATGGACACAACAAGCAGTGTTAAGTGTGGGGGGCAAGTGCCTTTCTGTTAGCTTCCATGTCAGAACCTCAGCATTTCCCACTCCTCCTAGACAGACTTTCTTCCTTTTGTTTTCAAGACTTGCTTGACTTTCAGCCCAAGCATCATCTTGCAGCAGTGTTCACGGTCTTGAGCAGAGCTAGGACTGCCTCTGGTCCTCACCGGTCCTTTGGGTGATATACTGTCCCACAGCTGAGAGGAGGGAGGTGAAAAGGATCTGATAAGGGAAAGCTTGAAGCTGATTGTTCTGGGTAGAGGGACCTGTCATAGAATCATAGAATATACTGAGTTGGAAGGGACCCACAAGGATCATCAAGTCCAACTCCTGACCCTGCATGGGACACCCCAAGAGTCACACCATGTGCTTGAGAGCGTTGTCCAAACACTTTCTGAACTCTGTCAGGCTGGTGCTGTGAGTGGTTTCCCGGGGAGCCTGTTCCAGTGCCCAACCACCCTCTGGGGGAAGAACCATTTTCTAATGTCCAGCCTAAATCTCCCCTGGCTCAGCTTAAGGCCATTCTCTTGGGTCCTGTCACTGGTCACCAGAGAGCAGAGATCAGTGCCTGCCCCTCCTCTTCCTCTCACAACTGCAATGAGGTCTCCCCTCAGTCTCTTCTTGTCCAGGGTGAACAGACCAAGTGACTTCAGCTACTCCTCATATGGCTTCANGCTTCACCTCACTTCACCAGCTTTGTTTCTTTCCTTTGGACACTTTCTAATAGCTTAATGTCTGTCTTATATCGCAGTGACCCAAACTGCCCACTGTATTCAAGGTGAGGCTGCACCAGTGCAGAGCAGAGGGAGATAATCACCTCTGTCGACTGCAACCTATTCTGGCTATTGGAAAAGGGGTGGTTTCACCTGCTGCAAAGTTCCTTAAGCACCATGGCAGGCTCTCAGAGCTGGACTTAAGAATTGTCCAAGTCTTCATTCTCTATCTATCTATCTATCTATCTATCTATCTATCTATCTATCTCTTTCACTCCTTCCTCATCGAGAAACTCCTTCCCTTCAATTACACAGTCTCTCTTCTCTTTTTCTTTTCTCTCACTCTTAGACACGTGGCTCCCCCCTCCTATATCCCCCTACTTTGGGGATAATTTAACATGTTACACACTAACTTTCCAGTAATGGCACTCTGGCTTTTTGAAATTCTGCTTCCCTGTTTTATGGCTGGGCGTCTAATGGTTATCTCGCAGCCCTGCCTCTGGCAATCATGTAAGGAATAAATAGAAGCTGACACAGTAATTTACTTAAATCTTCTCCACACTTTTGCAGCATTTTCCTCCAGAGGATACCCCCGAAACAACAATTATTTGAAATGTCATGCGTTCCTGCCCCTAGGCTACCGACAAATGAACATTAAATCTATTAACAACAAAAAAAATTAAATGTTTACTTTTCTGCGAAGGTAAAGGAGAAGCTGGAGAGAGGGAAGGATGTCTCCAATAAATTTCTTCTCAATAATAAAGAGGTGTAGTTAATGTTCTCTCTAAGCGGAGTCAGCTTGCAGCCCACATCCTATGAGGAGATGTGATGCCACAGTACTGCCACACAGCCTTGCCAGGGCAGCTCCAATAGCCTCATTTTTCCAGGCCAGGGAGCTCAGTTTTAGGTCGGTATTTTTGCAGATTAAGTAAGATGTGTAGGGGGCCAGAAGCCATGAACAGAGTGGTCACCATTCTCAACCTATCTGGCTGCTGGTGCATGCCATGGGGACTGAAGTGGTGGGAGAGGAAGGATTACCCCCTTGGCAAAAGGAGGCTACGAATATAGCTCAGCTGTTTCACAGAAAAGAAAGCTGAGCATTTTGGAACTCTGTCCCTACATCTTGTAGGAGGCTAAGCCAGAGGTAAGGCCCAGCTCCTTCTCTTTTCTGTCCTATGCTCCCACCTCTTTGCTCAGGTTTCCTGAACACAGGTAAGCATAGGTATGGAGGGTGGGACCACTTGAAGGTGGACTCAGCCCTGCACATGGGTCCTGGTGGAACTGGTGTGAATATGGAGAGTCACTGGCATCCACTAGCTGTGGATGAAAGTTCTCATGGGGATCTGGGCAAAACAGGCTTAAGGACCAAGCCTAAAGCCCAGTAACCTATTTTCTGTTCTGCACATGGGGAAATTCAGGTCCACAGCAGGTACCAAAATACAGTAGCTGAAATAGAAAAAATGTCTCAGCTTTACTCTGATTGCTTCATAGTGTCTTGAAAAGACTGTCCCACTGCTTGAACTTTCCAATGTATGGCTATTTTGGAAAATGTTCTTTTTCTATTGATTAAGTATAAGACTGTCTTGGGAACCACTGTGTTTATATAATCAGGAATCCATCCCTTGTCTTGGAAATCCTCTCTCCGTTCAAAGTTTAGGGATTTAAAAGAACCGGCAGGACTTCTTGACTTTTTATGAATGAACTTGTGAAGGAAAATTTCTCACCTGATGTTGAATGCTGCAGACCCCATGGAAAAATTTGCTTCTCTGTGCTTCATTTTCCCTTCTTTTCAGCAGAAGAAGCTTGGACATAGACCTCAAGCACCTTGGAAAGAATGGCGCCTCTGACATGTTGTCTGAACCAATTGTGATGGGGAGTGTGAACAGAGACCTGCTATCCACCTTTCAAAGAGGACACTTCAATATCTGACCAGCCTTCTATTCCTCTGTGCAGAAAGGCCAGGCACTTTAAACTTTGCAGTCACCATGGTTCACTTTATCACCAGGCAAGTATACCGGATGGGTCTCTTTTTCCAGTGCACTGGGATCCCACTTCCTTGGCACTGGTTCTGATTCACAGAGCCAGACAGTGGAGAAGATATCTAGTATTCAAGTCCTAATGGAGCTCACTGTCTCAAACCTGATCCATTTTCTCACTGCTGTCTCAGCCCACCTGCTAAGGTAGTTCATGGTATGCAGATGCTCAGTCAGGCACCTGTGGCGCTGGACTGCTGTTGAACTGAGATCACTGTGTATCAGTGGGAGATGGTGTCTGCTTGGGAGAAGACCCTCCAAGGTAGCTCCTGGAGTCCAGTGACACAGGCCAGGGTAGTTTATACAGCCAGATCATTCAGAGCTGGGACAGGGCCTCTGAGTCCCATAGATCCCCTTGACATTTTGTTTCTACGTGCTGCGATTGTTTATGGAATAAGAAACATCCTCTTCCAAGCGTGTGATGTGTGTGTGTCTGGAAGGAATAAGTTGATTCTCTACTAACAATCCTTCGACATCCCAGTGTTTTCCAGAAGAGGAAACTGTCTCATCCAAGGAATGAGACTTCAGCTCTGAAGGAAAAACTGCTTTGGGCTCTTCTCAGGCCTGATGCAAATACTTTGCCTGTCGTCCTGTACTGCTGTGACTGCATAGAGGGTGTGTGTCCTTTTTCATCCTGAGAGAAGGGGTTGTGTGGGGCTTTTGTGGGTGTTTCCCATTTACTTTCTGAAAGGATCTATCCATTTGATAGAAAGGGTTGTCTTCTTCCCCACTCCAGATCCAGCTAAGTGCCTGAAGTTTAACGATACGTGAAGAGCAAGGTAGACGTTACATCTGTGATCAGTCAGCTCCACAACATACATACTCCATACAGGAAACCACACAGCTTATGATGTAGAAGGCACAGGCTTTTCACTTGGTCTTAACGCAGATGTCAAAGTGCACTGTAGACTCTGGGGTACAATCTGCAGGTGAATTCTGTCTCAGTATTGCAGTGGATTGATTTAAATGGTTCTACTGCCAGACAAAATCTAAGCACTACAGCAGGTTTATGAGTTATTTTAACACAAAGAAACACAATTATGTGGTCTAATATATTTGGACGGACTCTTAGATAGCATGTAGTATCAATATAAGTCAGTGTCTGCCATTATAAATTGGAGGGCCTCGAATACATGTTATTGTATTGCTGAAAAAAAGAAAAAAAAACCAGGAACTTGGGAAGAGCATTCATCAAACTACTTTGCATTATTAAACTTCCTCCTGTAATGTCTCCACTTTGATCTCTTCTCTGGCCAGATTCAGATCTCAGTCTTGATTTCCACCAAGGAAAGTATATAGGGAAGCTGTGTGCCTGCACTTTTCTTTTTCTAAGCTTTGTAGCGCGTTCTTGTGCTCTCAATTCCGGATAATGCTGGACCCCTTTTATCCAGCCCCTCCTCTTGCCCTTTCAAGTGAAAAGAAGACTCCTGTGCCCCCCCATCAAAGTTAAAGGGAGGCTTTAGAGAGGAAGGCTCAGCACGCTGGGGCTCTTGAGCCTGTGTTTAATCTCTTTTCCCGTTCCTGCGTGCCTCTGTGGCTTCCCTGCCAGTTTCTTTGTTGCCAAGTTTCTCATTTCCTTTTATTTGTGTGTGCGGGAGGTTGCCAGGCTCGCTGGAATGCATCTGAAGTCATGGTGGGGGGACACGCCTCAGCCCCCGCCCGGGCGGTCCATGAGCTGCCTCGGCCGCAGGCCCAGCCTGGACGGGCTGGAGCGGGCTGGCCGGGCTGCGGGAGCAGGGC
>VWPU01007289.1:0-23473 GCA_013398955.1 Callaeas wilsoni
CCCGCACCGCCTGTCCCC
The DNA here is from genome assembly GCA_013398955.1 of Callaeas wilsoni. Taxonomy (NCBI): domain Eukaryota; kingdom Metazoa; phylum Chordata; class Aves; order Passeriformes; family Callaeidae; genus Callaeas; species Callaeas wilsoni. Next base: position 19 of record VWPU01007289.1, read on the forward strand.
GTCCCGCACCGCTCCTCAGCGCCCCGCGCACGGCTCCGCGCACCGCCTGTTCCCGCACCGCCCGTCAGCGCGCCCGCGCACCGCCTGTCCCACACCTCCCCTCAGAGCCCCGCGCCCCGCTCCGCGCACTGCCCCGCAGCGCCCGCACTGTGCCGCGCACCGCCTCTCCACACCCGGCACAGCTTCTCCCGCACCGCCCCTCAGCGCCCCGCACCGCTCCTCTCCGCTCCGCGCCCCGTCCCGCCCCGCCACGCACCGTCCCGCCGGACCGGGACAGAGCACTGGGAGAGACCGGGACCCCGGCCCCACCGCATTCCCTCCCGGGACGGGCACTGGGATGCTCCCCGGTGCTCCCCGCACCAACCCCGGACAGACTCCCCGGTGCTCTCCATCATAAAATGGGGCACAGGGAAGAACACAACTCCCCGTGCTCCCCACGCCATCCTGGGATAGGCACTGGGAGAACACGGTGCTCCCCAATACTCCCTTCTCCAGCCCGGATGGAGGGGCACCAGAGGAACATGGTGCTCTCCAGTGCTGCCCATTCCTGCCCATGAGGCACACAGCTCTGCTCTCCATCCCGGGATGGGGCACAGGGAGGGACACAGGGCTCCCCACTGTGTCCTAGGACAGCCACCTGGAGGGGCCAGCGTTCCTTAGCTCTCCCTATTCCAGCCTGGGATGGGGCAACATGAGAGACACGGCTCTGCAGTGCCCTGCTCCAGCCTGGATGGGGCACGGGAAGAGACCAGGACACCAGGGCCCCACTGCTCCATCCTGGCATGGGACACTGGAAGAGCCTGGTTCTTCCCTCTCCGTCCTGGGATGGGGCACCAGGAGGGACACAGCTCCCTGGTGCTCCCCAGCACTCCTTGTTCTGGCCTGACACAGGGCACCAGGAGGACGTGGCGCTTCCCGGTGCCCCCACTCCATCCTGGGACCGGCATGGGGAGGGACCCCAGCGCCCTGCTGCTCGTCCCAGGTCTGGCCCTGGACATTCTGGGTGTCCCTGTGCTGGGCTGTCACAGGAGGAGCAGTGGCAGCTGGGCACAGAGCTGTGGCTCATCCCAGCAGCCACAGCCAGGGTAGGAACCTCCCGAAAGTCCCAATGGGTGTTAAACAGGAGCCAGGCAGAGGGAGACGGTGTCTGCAGGCATTCAGAAGAGTCTGCGTTGCTTTTTCCTTGCTTGCCCTGGATCTTGAAAATAGGGATATTTTGGCTTCCTTGGCAGACACCCATTCTTTCTGCATTAATTAGGAATAGAAAATACCTCCAGGAGTAGCAAACCACTCTTGGCACATCCCCTTGGCCCCTTGCAGAGTGCTTCAAGCAGCTCCAGGAGCCTCTGGGATGAGACTGCTGAGGTCTCAGCACCTCTGGAAAAATGCAAGAATTTATAAGAATTCAGTAACATTTATGGCAGCCTGGGAAGGGGATGGAGAGAGGCTCTGGGCACCCGGGGCAGGAGGGCTGCAGCATGTGCTGCTCAGCACAGCCCTTCCCAGCCAGGGGCTGCAGCCAGCCCTGAGCATCAGCCTCATGCAGAGGAGAAAAATGCTCCCCGGGCTCCCTCCCACGCAGCAGCAGCTGTGGAATTTCTTGAGGTTGCAGCAGAGGAAACCCTGGAGGTTATTTCTTTACAAAACACACGGTTTACATATTCCTGATTTTCTCTTCGCGACAATGTCCAGGGTTTAAGTGACACTTTGCAGTACGGTCCTGCTCACTGTGGCAAGCACTTCTACACCACCCCAAGGACATTCCCCTACGATCCTATCCCCTGTCCAGCCCCACTGTGGCTGCCAGTGCCTCTCAGTTTGGGAACAGCAAGGGGAATTTGGTCCTTTGCTCCTTAAGTGGAGACAGAGCTCGTTCCCCTTGTGCCACACGCCCTGGGAGCACTCACTTTATTTTCCAGCCAGGCAGCTGCAATCAGCAATTTGTCCAGCTTTTTCTCATTCCCAAGAGCTGCTTTTGATAATTCCAGCCTCTAAGGGCCCATTCCCATCCGAACCAGCAGTGGGATCACTAAACACTGCTCTCGGTGCAGCAGAACAGCACCATTTGGGTTGTTCCCTTTCGTTTCTCAGCTCTGTGCCCTGAGGCATGGATGCTGAGAAGCACGGCCTGGATGCATGGAAGCCATCCAGATGGTTCCAGTGCCTTTCCCTGTCCTGCTGCTGGGATGGAGAAAGCACCATGGTCCTTGGATCCAGGGCACAGCACTCTGACTTCACCTCCTTCGGGGAAACAGCCTCACCCTGTGAGTGCAGCGAGGACGATGCTCAGTGACCCCCAGCAGAGAGCACGTCCCACACTTCTGCCTGGCTTTGGGACCCCCTGCTCTCCCCTTCTTCAGCAATTAATGTTCCTATGACAACTTATGTGGGATGGAGACCCCGGGCAAGTGTTGCAGGTGGTGTCTTCTAATGGAAACAGGGAATCCAAAGTGCCCTTGGGACCCTGGTCCCAAATTGGGAGGCTCACCCTGAGCAGAGGGCCCATCAGGAGGGGACAGATAGGGCTGACAGACTGGTGCACAGCACTGTGGGGCTTGGCTTTAATCAAAGGTTTAATCAAAGACAGAAATCATTTGCGGGCTCCTCTGCACAGCTGGGCCTGGCAAGAGCTGTGGCCTGAGAAACTGGGACATGCCAGGAAGTTCTTAGAGGTCTCAGTGGCCCCCTAAGCAGAGGTGCTGCTGTTTTGGGGTTTTCCTGCAGGCTTGGCTCCCCCAGATTTCCCCACTTCTTTTTAGCCCTTTCGTGCCCCAGGGCGCACGGTCAGCGCCGGGAGCCCGGCACACGGAGTGGTCCCAGCTCCATTTAACCCTCACAAGATACCATGAGCGTAATTCCCGTGCCGTGGAGCTGCAGGGCAGGCGCTGGGATGGAAGGGTGGAGGCTCCGGCCGGGGCTGGCACGCAGGAGTGAGCCGCAGCTTCCAGGCATGCCAGCGGCGTTCGTCAGGGCTCCTGTGAAAGCGAGCAGGCGGGGGAGGAGTTGCTTGAAAAATTGCTATTCACAGAAATAGAAACTTCCCGCAGAAACACGCGTGCGTCGGTGACAAAAGCCCAGCTGGGAATTTCTCCTGGCAGCAGGAGCAGTGGGAGGGGAAGGGGCTGGGGAGTGCAGGAGGCTGAGGTGCAGGACTAGGGGTGCTGCCAGGGCCCTGACCTTGGCCCTGGGGGAAATTGAGGCTTTTTAGCTGGAAAAAGCATCTCTTGTCTCTAACATGCTCCAAACGGTCTCCAGGAGCAGGACCTGGCAGTGTGGCAGCAATGGGCTCCGTGCCCCCCACTCTGAGCCATCTCCTCCAGCAGAGCTTCCTCGGTGACTGTTGGGGTGCTGCAGAGGGTGGGGAGGCCCTGGCACAGGGTGCCCAGAGCAGCTGTGGCTGCCCCTGGATCCCTGGAAGTGTCCAAGGCCAGGTTAGACAGGGTTTGGAGCAACCTGGGATAGCAGAAGGTGTCCCTGCCCATGGCTGAGCGTGGGATGAGCTGAGCTTTAAGGTTCCTTCCAACCCAGACCATTCTGGGATTCTGTGATTCCACACTTCCCCAGCTGATTTTCATGGCAGGTTTAAGCTATCCTGGCATTTTCTCTGCCTAATGTCTCCAGCCCCCTGAACCCCGTTGTTACACAGCTATTATTAGTCCCATTTCTTGGCATAGCCAGGAGCTGTGTCAGAGCCCACCCATCTATTTATAGAGTGCTGCGAGCTGTTTTGTTACTTGTGTTAATTGAATTAATTACTTCTGAAAAAAAGAAAAGACTTTAAGAGCTCAGGGTCAGCCCCTGGGACAACACTCCCAAACTTTGGGGATCCAGGTAGCATCTCGGGCTGCTGGATGCCCTGACAATCCTTAGCCCTCAGCAGCAGGGAGAGGCTGCTCTGTTCAGTATTCCCGGGAATTCATGGAAGGGGATGACACCAACCCTGCCCTGCCAGGACTGAGCCTCGTGAAACCCTGCAAGGGATGGAAGGGAAATAGCTTGTATTATCTAGATAGATTTTAGCCTAGATATTAACAGATTTAGATATGCAATATGTACTTAACAGATGGATTCATCCTTCCCTATGCAGGAAATGCAGCAAAAAAGTGTATCTGACTTTAGAATCAGTGGGATCTCCAAGTCCTTTAAGTTGAGAGTGTTTCTGTCTGCTTTGGGACATAATTAGTTCCTACAAAGTTTCTTCCATCTCATGCAGGCCCTTTACAGATCGCTGTAAGATAACCACGGTCAGCTGGGCTCTCACGGAGGGAAAATGCTTATGCCACTGCATGGCAGCTCATATGTTATCAGGGCAGGAGCATTTTATCAAGGAACAAAAGACTGGATGGGGAAAAGAGGCACCCAGAAGCTAAAATAATTTTGGAAAGGCTAAAATTGTCACACGTTAAAGACCAGTAGTCACTGCCTGCTGCAGCTTTGGCTCTCTGATGCTCTAAGACCAAGCGGCATCAGTGGCAGAGGTGTCAATCAGTTAATGGGCATAAATTAATAATAAAATTAGCACATGAGCTGCAGATTGTAAAATCCACCATCCTGTTTGCAGTTTGACCGAGCTGTGCTTTGTTTAATTTGCAGCTTGCAAATGAAAATGCTGTTTCCTTCCCACCTGGCAGTGGGAATAAGCATCTCTTGGATTGCAGAGCTGATGGGATACACTGCCCATGATTCTGGATTCTGCAGTTCTCCTGGGGTTTTTACAATTCAACGGGTAGAGCTTTGATAAGTGTCATTTCTCTCCGCTGCTGTCACCTTTCTCTGATGGCCTGTCAACATGACACCACCAGTGTTGTGGACACCCCATCCCCAGAAGTGTCCAAGGCCAGCTTGGATGGGGCTTGGAACAACCTGGTCTGGTGCAAGGTGTCCCTGCCCATGGCAGGGGGTTGGAACTGAGTGGATTTTAAGGTTCCTTCCAACCCAAACCATTCTATGATTTGTGATTCCAAGAGATTGTCTGGAGCACAAGGAGACCTTGATGGATGTGATTTCATTCCCTGACTCAGGGGATGTTGCAGGAAGAGCTTCCTGTCCCAAGCACAGCACAGAGGCACAAGAGTCATGGAAAAGCCTTGTATCCCTGGAAAAGGTTGTGTTTGAAGCCTGAGGGATGTTTTCCCCCTTCTAGCTGGAAAGCCACCTCCAGCATCAGGTTTTTGAGTTAAGTGCATCCTTCTGTGGAGGAAGGGCCGCATCCCTGCTGGGCGCTCCTGGCAGGTGCTTGGCTCACAGACCCCCGCTCCCAGGGACCTGCTCCTTCCCAGGAGCGGGGCGAGGGCCATCTCCGGGCCGCGTTCCAGTGTCGCTCCCTGGGAAGAGCTGCAGGATCTCTCGCTGTCAGCAGATGCCAGCAAAGAGCCGCTCTGCAGCCACCGGCGCTGCCGCGGGCTGGGGGTGGCCGGGGACCCTCACCCTGGGTGCTGGGGCACCTTCTGCCGCACCCCACCGTCCGGCTGGGCGCTGCCAGGGGACAAAGCCTTGCGGGGATCCGGAGGGGCTTTGCCACCGGCTGAGAACCGCCACGCTCAGCTCTCGAATTGCAGCATCTGCGGCTGCTGCAGAACTGCTGGCACCAGCCAGAGGAACGGGACGGGACCACCGTGTGGCCCGTGGCAGCAGGCATGGCTGCGTGCCGCACGGGCACAGGGGACACGCTGCCGCTGCCCGCTCGGCCTGCTGGTTATGAGATCACTGAGTGGTTTGGCTTGGAAGGGACCTTAAAACCATCTATCTAGTCCAATCCCCTGCCAGAGGCAGGGACGCCTCTGCTAAATCAGGTTGCTGGAAGCCCCATCCAACCTGGCCTCGATGTCCCAACTCTGGGGCATCCACATCTTCTCTAGGAAACCCTTTCCTGCGTGTCACTACCACCATCGTAAAAAATATTCGTTCTTTATCTGGGCTAAAAGGGCACTGAGGAGGGATCCTCACCTCTTCTCACCGCTCAATTATTCCGGGCTCTGAGCTGGCGCCAGCGCCGGTTTTTGGGGGGCGGTGCCCATGAGGATCCTCCCACATGCCCTGACTTTCTGCTCAGTACCCTGGGCACAAACCTCACCCTCCCCTTAACCCACCCCCCCCTTCCCCACCCAGTTCCTGTCCTAAGGACTTGGGAGGCATGTCCTGCTCCCTCCCAGCTTGGCAGGCGTGTGTGACCCCCCTGCTCCACAACAAGAGCTATTTTTACTCTTATTACATTCATGGTCCCCCGGCTCAGCCTCGTGCACTCCCCGTGTCCCCGGTTCCTGGCTGGGTCCCGGCTACAGCTGGGATCAGGCTCTGCTGCTGTCCCCAAGCACCCCGCAGCCAGGGTGATTTGCAGGAGGAGCCCGTCCACTGCCCCATAAAAAGCCCTTTTTCCAGCCCGATGAGTAGGTGGAACTTGTTTTACAGGAGGATGTATACGTATATATGTGCTTCCTGCTATTTCCCCTTCCCCATCGTCTTCTAAGGTCTCAAGTGAGCTCAGGGCTGCCCAGGGGAGCAGTGCTGGAAGCTTTGCCAGGTCTTTTTGATGTCAGGGAAGGGTTGGATCTGGAAAAGCCTCAGTTCCTTGGGCTCGGGTGCCAGGAGGGGTCTGTGATCACTCCCCCTCCTCTTCTGGGCTGCTGGACCCCGTGTGCCTCGAGGGAGCCCAGCACAGCCCCAAGCCCCGGGGTGCTGCTGGCCGTGGGACACACGCTGCCCATTTCAGGGCTGCTTTGAGGGGCTCCCTACACCAAACACCATGGCAGCAGCTTGAACCCACAAGGCTCCAGGAAGGCTGAGCAGGGGGATCCATCCCTCTGTATTCCAGGGCGGATGCTCCAAGCACAGTCTTTAGGGGGCTTGTGCAGGGGCTGGAGGGGCTGCAGAAAGGGAATGGGGGCATCATCGCTGCTGTGAGCTCCCCGTCCAGCTCATGGCATCTCCAAAGGAGCCCCCCAGCCTGAGGGGGATGGCAGGGATGGCAGCAGCGGCCCCCCAGGGGAAGGACACTGTGACCATCCCCCCTGCCCCAGGCTGGCCTCCGCTCACCACTGCTACAGCCCTTTGCTCCTCTCCAAAGGGAGGTTTTAATTTACCCTCTTGGCTGGCGAAACCCTATCCCGAGCAATTCCCCAGCCGTTCCTCCAAATTGCAGTAACTACCTCATTACTTTGATATTAATAGAATTCATATGGCCTGGAGAAGATAATTGAAATTAGCCCCACGGCGAGGGGGAGCCGAGGGGCCGGAGAGGCTGAGCTGGGTGAGGGGCTGAGCTGTGCCAGGGGGTGAGCCCTGACCCCTGGCTGAATCCTGACCTCCAGAGTGGATCCTGGGGCCAGCAGTGGCCACAGGGCTGCAGCTCTGGCAGTCCCAGTGATGAAGTAATGCCTATGGTTTGTCCAGTTGTACAAAATTGGGAAGAGCCCTGACCCCTGGCTGAATTCTGACCTCCAGAGAGGGTCCTGGGGCCAGCAGTGGCCACAGGGCTGCAGCTCTGGCAGTCCCAGTGATGAAGTAATGCCTATGGTTTGTCCAGTTGTACAAAACTGGGAAGCGGGATGGACGCCCATCCCAGTGTCCGTCAGACTGTGAGGATGCCCGGCCAGCCCTTGGCCCAGCTCTCAAGCCATTGACCCTCTCATTATCCCCTGTCTTGTCCCCTGCTCCAGGCCAGGGCATGCAGCAACCCCCATCAGCATCTCCTGCCATGGGGTCATTCTCATTCTTTCTGGGAGAAATAAAGGGGGAAAAAAAAGGTTCATTATCTGCAAAAGCACAAAGGCAGACGGCGAGCGGCTGTCACAGGCGATGCCACTGCCCGGCAGGACCACGACGGAGCCACCCCGCCGCCCCTCCGGCCCCGGGTCCCTCCGGCTCCCACCCCACCTGCTCCCGTCAGATGGGAGGTGACCCCCACAAAGGCCTGGGCCGCGTCTGCCACCCCTGGGCTTTGCCCTGACACGTGTCACCTTAACCTCTTCCTTGGGACCAGCTGCTGCCAGGGGACCCTCCTTTGTGGCCCCGGCGAGCGGCAGACGAGTCTCCCCATCTGGCCAGCGAGGCCTTGTCTGTTGGAGACCCCCTGCCCCGGCTCATAACGGCATTAACCTTGCCCAGTCCCGCTCCCACCCCCCCAACTGTCACCAAGCGCCCCAGGTGCCCAGGCTGGGGCCAGACTGCATCCCACAGGGACCGATCACATCCCTCGCCCACCCCTGGCACCTCCTCGGGACCTGAGGATCCCTGCCTGCACCTCTGACCCTGCCCGAGGGTATCCCGGGCATCCCTTGCTGCACCTCCAACCTCCTCTGCCTGCACGGATCAGGCAGGACAAGGCAGGACGAGGAATTTGCCTCCAAGGGCTTAAAAATTCCTGCACACCTGTGACTGCAGGTGGGGTGAGTCCAGCCCTGGCTCCTGCAGCGCTGGGGCTCAGGAACAGCACGGGGGCTCCGTCCCAACCTCCTGCCACTGAACCGCGTCCCTTCGCCCCTTGTTTGGTCCAGCACTGAGCTCCCATGGGAACCGGGGGATGCTGGGGCACCCTGGGGTGCCCGGCAAGCAGGGGACCATCGGGAATGGGATGTGAGGAGCAGCAGGGTCAGGCCCTGGAGCCCGTTAGCTGAAGGAACAGCAGATGACAGGGTGAATCCGGTGAAGGAGCCGAGGCAGAGGCTGGCATTCCCTGGCTGCCCGGGCAGCGGAGTCCCCGGGCCAGGACAAGGAGAGGCGAGACTCCCCCACCGCCCCTCCCTCCCCAGCCAGCCATCCCCGAGGAGGCCTTATCTGCCGCTAATGCTTCGCAGCAGCCTCCCTCCCCAAAGCTGGCGGGCTTGGCAAGATGCTCCGAGACTGCATTTGCTCCAAATGGATTGTGTCAGGGGGAGAACAAAGCACTGGAGAGTTTTCAAAGCGGAGTTGTGATCGCAGCCCGCAGCAGAGGTGGCCGGTCCCCTCTGGTGGCACTTCACAGGGGACCCTCTGGGGTCCAGGCTCGGCCCCAAAACGCAGCTGGCAGTGGCTGGTGCCCCTCAGCTCCGTGTCCCAGCCCTGGCTCTGCCATTCCACAGTGGTGTCCGGGCAGGGGCCATTCAACAAGTGCTGGCCCGAAGACAACAGCTCCATTTTCACCAAAAAATGTTCTGCTGCAAAATCTGGCCTCGCTCCAGCTGCAAATGAAAAAATTAGTTGGTTTTTTTTTCTTTTTTTTTTCCTTCTGCAGAGTTTCTTGGAAAGCTGGTGCGGGGCAGGCACTGGAGCAAACGCTGACCTTGGCATCATGCCCTTGCCCACTTGTCTCCCCATCCCTGGTGCAGGAAGCTCCAGGCAGAGCAGCTGGCAGAGCGGATTTTTTTCTCTAACACCCTCAAGAGCTTGGGGAGAAAAAGGGAAATATTCTCTCCTCTTTTCGTCTGAGCATAAATTGCAATCACAGCATCAGGAGGGGTGATAGTGTGGAGCTTCCTCTGCCCAGCCTGTGCTCCGAGCCCTTCGGAAAGATGGATACAGGTGATGCCAGGACTGACCCAGAGCAGCACAGCCACGTGGTGCATGAACCAAGGTGTACTCCGTGCTCGTGGTGAGGTGTTCCCAAGGAAGCACTGGCACACAGGGAACCATGCCTGTCAGGAAGGGCTAGAGCAGAAAAAGGAACCAAGGAATAAGACCAGAAAGTCATGTTGGCTTGGCTTCCCCTCGGATCCACAGAAAAGATGGTGTCAGCAGTGAGTCAGCTCTGGGAGGTATGTGAAATCATAATTGAAGAAGGCTGAGAAAACAGCAAAATCCCACAGAAACAAAAAAAAATTGCGGGGGAAAAATATCCCAAACAACCTTCAAGCAAAAGGAAGTGTGGATCCCGGAGCCTCGGTGCTGGGCAGAGTCATGAAGAGAAGGGGTTCGGCAACGGGACACACTTCAGGGAGCAAAGGGAGAACTGCAGGATTGCACCAGGGACGGGGGAAAAGGAAAACCAACCCTGGAGCAGTGGCTCTCTGCCACGGGACAGTCACAGGGCACCACACGGCCCTGCAGCACCTGGCCCCACAGCAGTGGGCTGGAGGGACACACGTGAGATCCCAGAGGCTCTCCCAATGCATTCCCAACCCGTGGGAAGCGGCACAGGCACAAGGCCTCCTCTGGACAAGCGTCACTGAGAATCTGGGGAAACAACAGATCTGCCCAAGGCCAGGCTCTGTAAGTGGCTCACGCACTGCCACATCGTGAGGGACAGAACCATCTGTGCCACTGTAGCAGGAGGGACAGGGCAGGGACTGAGCCAGGAGGCTCCGACATCCCCACGGCCACGGCAAGAGAGATGCAGAGCAAGTGAGCAGCCTCCTGCAGAAGGCATAGTGTGGTTCACTGAGAGCCAGAGGGGAAAGATGGGGAAAATCAAGCAAAATGTCACAAATTCAGAAGCTCAAAGGAAAAGGAGATCCATGTGTCCTGTGGGGAGATGCTGAGAGGGGAAAAGGAGCTTGGAGGGGACAGTGCTGGATGGTGGGATTGGGGAAAGGGGTCCTGCCCATCGCTGCTGGGCATCAAAACCAGCCCCAGCCTTCCAGCCCTCCTGGAAAGGCCCAGACACCTGGCTAGGGAGGGGAGCTGGGATCAAAGGCTGGAACGTTGTACAGTCCTGGTACAAATGCAGGGAAACAACAGAGGCAAACTCCAAGCAGCAGAGAAATGGCAAGAGAGTGAACTTTGACTGGGTATCCATGCAAACAGGGCTGTGAAACCTTCCCCCGCACTCTGGAGAGAGCCAGAGAGTAGCAAAAAGCCAGATAGAAACTCAACATAAACCCAGCCCACATGGGTACCACAGGTACCAGCAGGGCCTCAGGCTTCTGCCCCATCACAGCCCCACCACGAGCTGCAGCAGGAGAGATCAGTCACAGCTGGGGATGGGAATTCACCCGTGGAGACACAGCCTGCCCTCTGGGAGAGCACCCATGCCTGCCAGCATCCCCACGGAAGTGCAAGCTGAGCACCAAACCGTGGCTGCAGAATCCCTGGTGGGAACAGGGGCTCTGTGCTGGGAGCCAAACAAGTGTGAGACAGCAACAAAAAAATGTTATTTTGTTATCACAGATAAATCGAACAATCCAGCCCGTTCAGTGTACCCTTCAAAGTGTGTGCACTGCATCAGACAAAAATGATGGCAGTAAGGAACAGCTGTGTCAGAGGAGCTCCCAGCCCATGCCAAGGGCAAGCACAGGTAGGACCATGGGTGAAGGCACTGCAGTGGTGATGCTGCTCAGTGACAGCTGCCACTGAAGGGATGCTGCTCCAGAGGCCTGGCACATTCCCAGCACAATCCTCTGGAGGTGGACACTGGCCACAGCTCTGGGAAGGAGCAAAGCCCCTGGCAGATCTGGGATAAGCTTTGGCTTGGTGCTGGATCCTCACTGGGCTCCCAAGAGCCAAAAGCAATGAGGAAATGCCCATGGGGGCTGTGGGACAGGGAGTCAGGGTACGTCCTCCTCTGGTGGCTGGAGCCCCGGTGTCACCATCTGTGTGGCTGCAGATTTCCCCCCACAAACTGTCCCGGCCCCACAGAGCTCTTTGCCCTTGGCAGGGAGGATAAACAAAGAGGTTTTACATAATCCCACACGATCTGCATAATGCACGGCCCCAAAACCTGCTGCTCTCACCCGCCACGGCTCAAGGAGCCACTGGATGTTCCTCTCTGTTCTCAGCCTGATTCCTCTTCCCTGGCCCTTCCCACGGCTCCTTCACTGCCAGGAGTGAAACCCTGTGTTGAGCAGCTCTGCCAGGCCCCAAGGTGGGGGTACCCGCGGCCCAGCATGTTTGGGGTGCTGCTGGAGGCACCCACATCCTGACAGGAAGCTTTTGCTCCGGCTGTGAACACCACACAGTCAGCTGGGGAGAGAAAAAATGTGAAAGTGAGTGAAGACATTTTCACAGGGACACTTTGAGGGTGCCACGATGCCCGTGGCTCATCCTGAAAGGTCTCCACCTCCACTCCCCCCACCACCTCTATCCCACACCCAGGGAAGGAAAATCCTGCTGGAGCTTAGGTGCTGAGCTTTAGCTGGAGCCGAGCATTTCAGAGCCACAAAATCCTGCGGCTTCGAGCCGAGGAAAGAAACCATGCCTGGGTGATTGCTGATTTTGCTTAAAAATACAAAAGCAAAGCAAAAATTCAGGCCCAGCAGTCCCTGCAGCCGGTGGCTGTGATGCAGTGCCTGGATGTGTTTGCATGGCTGGGAATGGCATATCCAGCACAGCCCTTTCTCTCAGCGCCATCCACGATGACTCTGTGACAGATACACCACGCAATGGTGCCACACAGAAGTGGCCGGGCACAAAATCACCAGAAATCACTGCAAAGGAAGAGTTCATCCAGTTGGGAATCACATTGGGATGCTCCTGAGCTCCTGCTCACCACAGGATGGGCACGAACACAGCCAGCAGCATCTCAGCATCTCCAACCGACTCCAATGACACCACTCGTAGGCTCCAAAATGTTGGGGAAAAAATAAACGGAGCTCAAAGGAGACTCAGAGATCGAAAGGAAATGGCCATTAGCAACCCTCCATCTGCAGTAAAGAGCCAGCCATGTCCGGCACTCCAGATCTAATGGGTTTTTAATATTCTCGTGGCACGCACTGGGGTATAGATGGGAAGAGACACTTGGAGGTCTTGCATGAGCACCAGTACTCGGGGGGCTGCTCACAGAGTTCAGGCTCTTCCTTTCCCTGCCAGCTGCCTTGGAGATGTAGATGTTTCAATTATTCTCTCAAGCTGCATTTTCCAAATTGAGGCCAGGGAAGTGTCTCTGTCTTATATAGAAAGAAAGGAAAAAAATATATCCCTAAAAGGAAAAGAAATGAACTCAGAAATTAATAAGGCTGATTGACAATGCTGCTTTGGAAACTCTGGTACCATATGGCATCCTTGAATGGCTGCAGTGCTGTTAGGATGGAGCTGACCAGCTGGAGAGTTACTGTGGGTTGTTTGTAATTGTAATAATGGATATCAGATGGCTGGTGTGGAGCAGTTTATAAATGAGAACAGACAATGAGCCGCACTGTTTGTCAGGAAATCATTGCTGATATGGGCCTTGTGCTCCCCACCACCCCCGGGTGGAGCTGGCTGCTCCCAGGGCACCCTGTGCTGCCCTTGGGTCCGGCTCCGGCCGGGAAAGGCACGATCCCGGGCCAGGCCCTGCACCGGTGATCCAGGAGGGTGGTCCGGCCAGGAGAACTTCCAGAAAAACTCCCTTCACCCTCCTGGTGCTCTGGGCAGAGCCCCAGGTGCCACTGGGAGATGCCAGCAAGGCTGATGTCCTTCTGCAGAAGATGTGGGGAACAGCCAAGGGGCATCCCCGAGGAAGCCAAAGCAAAGGGGGACCCGACCGGGATCCAGCGGAGCCTCTGGAGCCAGTCAGGGTCACAGGGCTGCTGGGGGCTCGGATCCTGACACTTCCAGATTGGTTTTTGTGCTGAACAGCCGGAAAAATCATGACATTCCAGAATTTGCCAGTTAATGGATTTTTTTTTTTTAAGTCAGTAACAGTGAAATTCATTATTTCAATTTCTGCTGATCTCCAGCTCCACGGTTTAGCACGTAAAGCGGAGCCTGAGTTTGGAACGAAAACGTCACACACTTGATCACTCCTCTTTTTCAAGATGAACTTCCATCCAAATTAACACAGGACATTGCCCAGCTGGAATGTCCCCTTGCTCCAGCTGAAGCCACCCTGTGCCATGTGGCCCGGCAGCCCGGGGCAGCGAGCCCCAGCCCGGAGCCTCTGGGGCTGGGAGAGAAGGCTGCCTTCAAGGCTTAGCTATTACAACTATTGTTCATTCCTTATGGTCCTGGATTATTTTTCACCCTAAAACCTATTTAAAAAGAAGTGATAACCAAACCGTGTTGTGCATATTCCCTCATCACCTGAAGCCCTTTGGCAGTGCCAGGTGATGTTGGAGGGCAGGATGGGCACACCCACGTGTCCTTTCACGCTCAAAGCCAAACACAGCTGGGCGCTCCAGCAGCTCTTATTTCGGGATCTTCAGCCCCTGGGCAGGGATGGAAGGAGCCCTGGCACTGCTGGGCCCCCTCCCCGCTCGCCTTCAGGCCGATGGCATCTCTGCTGTGGGGGCCAGGGCGCGGTGGGTGCCCCGGGAGCGGCCGGCAGCAGGCAGAGCTTTCGAGGAAAGCCATCTCCGTGGGAAGGAGGCCAGGCCTGGAGCTGCGGCCGCGGCACGTGCCAAGCACCGGGCAGAGCATCCGTGAGCTGCCATCCCCTCTGCAGGGCATCTCCGCAGCCTGGAAACGCTCCCACCTCTCCTTCTGGCTGCACGGAGAGGCTGCGGATGCTGCGGGTGGTCTGGGAACCCCCCACGCAGGACGGCAGCTGCCCTGTGCCCTCCTGTGTCCGGGGGCACAGGGAAGGGTGGGCAGAGGTGCTGGAAGTGCCAGGGAATGGCCTGCGGGGATCATATCCAACTCATCACCCTCAACAAAACCCCTCCATTGTAACGGAATTGCTGCTCTCTGGTTTGGTTCGGAGAAGAAATTAAATTTCTTATATATATTCTACATAAATTATATATTCTTATTTAAATGTTTTATATTCTTATATAGAAAGATTTCTTTTATACTATTCTTCTGTATCATAAAAATATTCCTTGGAAACCCCAGGGTGTACAAATCCTCACACAAAACCCTTGGTGAAGCTGGACGCAGGCAGGGCAAAGTGACTGAAGTCCATGGTCAAAATCAGCAGGCGGGAAACCTTCCTCTAATCCATTGCCCCTAACCAAGCTGTGTGGTTAATTCCCTGAAGAAAGATGGAGTCCTGCTCCCTGCCAGTTCTGAAAACATCCCTGTTTACATGGGGCATGGCTCTTCCTCAAAACTCCAGTATTTCTCTTTTTTTGCAGTTCAGAGAGGATTATTTGAATCTGCTTATCTGCAGCCTTGATTTTTAGGCTTTCATGTAAAATGCAACTTACCCGTTCATTTTAATAGCAGAGATTCCAGGTCTGTCTTAGATATATCAGCCACGACTTAGGGGAAATTGGCATCCCATTACCGTGCACCAAACATCATTATTAAGTTTTAATTCATTTGTAAGGGTGTGATTATAAAGTATGATTTAATTCATACTGAGGTGTGGTGCAGACACCAGAGTGTTTCGGACACCCCCTCTGGAGCTGGACCTGGGAAGCAGAAGGGCTGATGGCATCCCCCGGACCCACCCACGGTGTCCTGTCCCCATGTCCCCACAGACCTCCCAGCGACCCCACCACACCCCATCACATCCCCCCAAGTTGTCACTCAGTGGGAAAACTCCCCCTCTTTCTCCAGCTCAGCTTTGGCTGACCGCATCAGCAAACTGAACTCATTGTAGGAAGGGAAGTCGGGGAACAGCCCAACGGCCCTTCCTGACGGGGTGGCGGCTGTCACAGCCCCTTGGTGGCATCACCAGCCCCGGGCCCCAGCACTGAGCTGGGGAACAGCCTGACGGGGGGGCGGCTGTCACAGCCCCCTGGTGGCATCACCAGCCCCGGTCCCCAGCACTGAGCCGCAGTTCCCCGTGTGACTTCGGCGGCGCAGATGAATTTCTTACCGCTCACTATCACCTTTTAAATCACCGTGACTGCGAGCCCTGACAAGCACTGTCAGCAGTTTCAATGCAAAGAGGATTCGATTTCAAAAGAAAGAGGTATTCCACACCAATCCCTACACAAACACACTCGTTTTTCCGGCACGGCCACTCTGGAAACTCTGAGCACCCCAGGCTGGATGCAGCCCTTCGCTGGTGCCCGAGCATCCTATACTTCATGTGCTTTAGCGAGCTCAGCTTGCCTTGCCATCACTTTTGGGGTGTCCTCTGTTTGATCAGTCCCCATCACCCCCGTGCCCGTGGCGGGGCCCCATCGCAGCCACGCTGGCATCGTTGTTGGTTTTTGTTTTACAGGGGTAATTGAGCCTCCCCACATCCTCCCGCCCAGCCCGGCTCCCACCCACGCGCTGCCGCTGTTAATGGGTTTGCTTTGCCCTGCCTGGCAGGTAACGGCCCCAAAAGCGCTGTCACTCTGTAATCCCACGGCGGGTGAGGGGCAGGTGGCAACCCCGTGTCCCCTCTCACAGGGTGCAATGTTTGTGGGGTCCATGTGCTCCTGGAGTGATGGATTTGGGATTCCCAGCTCTGCCGTGAGCCCTGGTGCATCCCTGGCCCAGCAGCATCCCATGCCTCCTTTCTCCCCTTCCATGGCAGGTTGAAAAATCACCAAGAATCTGCTGGAGGGAGTTGAAATTCCAAAGTAGGAGCCGGCTGAGCACCAGGACAGGCACTTGGTGGCTGTGAGCATGGACCCTGCACAGCCATGCCACCCCGAAATCCTCTGGGAAAAGTGCACCCAGAGCCAGAGGCAGGATCCTGAGGAGATCAGCGCCACAGCCAAGAGGGAAGAGTCACCCCGAGCTGGGAGGATGAGGATGGAAGCACAGTGCCAGGGACGAAGGCATGTTAGGAGCAGAGGGCTGAAATAAAGACCAACAAGGGGTGATGGTAGAAGTGATGAGCTGCAAAACACACCAGGAATTCCTCTGCTCCAGACATCTGCAAAAAATATCCTATTAAAACCAAAATCAGGCTCCTACCCGAGCCTCTACTCATTCGCTCTTTACTGCCAAACACCTCCACGGTGACAGCTGACTTTTGCTTTTTGTCTGTGGCAGCACACATCCCATTGCTGGAAAGTGATAAAAAAAGTTTTAAAATAACGCAGCAAACCCCAAGAAGTGCTGGGTGCTCGCATGAGAATGGGAATGGCCACGATGTCTTCATGGAGGAGCAGCAGAAGCCGAGGTGTGTGAGCGACCTCCCCAAGCCTGGCTGTGCTCTGACAGGGGCTGCGCTTGTGATTTGCAGAACGATCGCTCCTTGGGGAAATGATGGGATCGACCCCACAGGTGCAGGTCTGGCTGGAAGTGGAGCACAGCAGCCAGGCTGGTGGCGATGCTGCCACCCAAGGAGCCACCACGGGACAGCCCTTCTGGCTCCCCAGGGCCCCTCTGGACAAGGGACCGCTCCGAGCATCCCCAAATCCTCCATCCCCAGCCCATCTGCCGCTCGAATCGCGCTCCCCGGCTGCGACGTCGGGGTGGCTCCCACTCCTCATTAGAGGTCACAGCCCCTGAGCAAAGATTAATCTGGCACTTCTGCGAATTTATCTGCTTGAAAAGAGAGGGACCAGCTCTGACCTCGCAGTCTGGAGACTGGTGGGGAGTTTACTGTCCCCTGAGCTGTCAAGCCAATTCCCTGCAGTACCAAGCTGTTGTTCTTGGCATCTGCTAGGCAGAAAGGCTGTGAAACACCCCAAATATCTGTTTGTTTTAAAAGGTAAATATTAATTTCAGGATGCTGTTTACATAAGCAGACTCTCGGAGCTTGAACTCACTGCCTTTTGCTGGTGTCACATGGCATTAGTGTGTATTTAATATTTATTTAACTCTCCTTGGCCCTGCTTGTGCCAGATGGCAGGCAGCCTGCACAGCCAGGCAGGGCTCAGCTCGGAGCTGCTCCGAGCGTGACAAGGAGCTGGGTTGAAGCTGCAAAGTTAAAAGTCTGAGCAGTTTTGTGGCTGCAGGCTCCTGAATGACACCAAAACACGCTGTGGGTCTGTGTCCCCGAGGCTGGGTGGTGTCCCTGCCCCCAGACGCCACAAGCAAGGCAACCAGGGAATCACCCTCTGAGCCCAAACCAGTGCGAGGGCTGGGCTTTCCTCGGGTCTGACCACCTTGGCCTGATCCTGCTCAGCAATGAGCTCCCTCACTGCTCCCTAGGGAGCAGATCTATGGATCCCAGCAGCCATCCCAGTTTGCGTGCACGGGCTGGGACACCCAGAGCTGAAACCCCGAGCTGCACAAGGTGGGGGGTGCCCGGCCAGCCGGTGATGTGGACGAGCTGATGACATCGCAGAGGAGTTGATGACATGGCACAGGAGCTGATGACATGGCACAGGAGCTGCTCGCTGGCTCCTGGGGTCCTGAGCAGCAAGTTGGCTCCTCTCAGTGAGCTTCTGAGAGATCTCATAAAGTGATGCACAGCCCTGATGTGCAGCTCCGACTGCCGAGTGCTCACAGGTCTCTTTTCTGCCTCTCCAGTCACTCACTCTCCCAGCACAGGGCATTTTTTGGGTAATGCAGCACTGTCAGTGTCACTGCTTTCTCAAACAATGAAGAAATGCAGCCAGATGGCCTCTGGAAAACAAATAAGATATTCAAAACAG
Organism: Callaeas wilsoni; assembly: GCA_013398955.1. NCBI lineage: Eukaryota > Metazoa > Chordata > Aves > Passeriformes > Callaeidae > Callaeas > Callaeas wilsoni. Next base: position 18,276 of record VWPU01007289.1, read on the forward strand.
TATCAGCCTCTTTATGGGTGCAGCAGGCACCCATCGGCTTGAATATACAAACAAGGAAGATCCGAGATGGTTTCAGGGACAGGATTACAGCTCCTAAGCTGGGCTGGACACCCTCATGCTCAAACATTCATGTTTGAAGAAAGGGACCTGCAGGATAAATAAAGTCCCCAGATTTTATCACATAATTATTGCCTGTTTGGGCTCGACAGCCGCTGTGCGCTCTGCCTCCCACCTGCTGAACAGGTCTCATCCCACCCATCCCCTCGTCCAGAAGGTTTTGCTCCGTGAGATCCCATCCCCTCCCCCTGGACACACCTCCCTCTCCAGGTGATGCTGACCACTCGCACTGCACCAGGAGAAACACTGACCGGACACCGGGACTGACCTTGGGAACCTGCAGTGACCTCCAGACCTCCCTTCTGGCACCATCTGCCTCACTCTCCTTTCACTCCGTTCTCACCCTTGTTAATGATGCCTGTACTAAACTCGCCTTGTTTGGAAAAGCAGTTCCCAGTGAAGGAAGCAGGCAGGGTACTCTGCCATGACCTGCCTTGTGAGAGAGATCCTTTATCTCATTTCCCACTCATTTCTCATTTCCCACTCATTTCTATGACAGTAATGTATTTTTTTCAGCATTTTTAGAGCTACAAATGCCTGTGAGATGAGAGATTTCCAAACAACGTTCACTCTTGCCTTTGTGTTTGCTGTTCTTTGATCAAAGCCATTAATCCTTGCCACCAAGTCCGCCCTCCCTGTAAATGGAAGGATTGAGCTGGTGTGGGAACTCAGAGGGGGCAGCAAAGGGGTGGAGAAGAGGCAGGACAAGGCTGTGGGGAGCAAGACTGGCCATAGATCTTTGCCTGAGAGAGCTTGTTCCACCCAGGGACGCGGTCATCAGCTGAGAGCTTCCCTCCCTCTAGCTCAGCAGCCTGCAGCCACCTTTGTCATGTGGGCTTCATTCAGAGAGGGGCTCAAGGCCATGAGGTCTCATAGATTCAGAGAATCAGAGAAGGTTTGGGTTGAGGGGGACCTTAAAGATCATCTCGTTCTCATCATGGGCAGGAACACCCTTCACCCTCCCAGGGTGCTCCAAGCCCTGCCCAGCCTGGCCTTGGACCCTTCCAGGGATGGAGCAGCCAGTGCTGCTCTGGGCAACCTGTGCCAGGGCCTCACCACCCTCACAGGGAAGAATTTCTTCCCAATATCCCAACCTAAACCTACTCTCTTTCAGTTTGAAGCCATTNCTAAACCTACTCTCTTTCAGTTTGAAGCCATTCTCCATTGTCCTGTCCCTCCAGGCTCTTGTAAACAGTCTCTCTTCATCTTTCTTGCAGGCTCTCTTCAGGTACTGAAAGGCCACAATTAGCTCACTCTGAAGCCTCTCTTTTCCAGGCTCAGCAATCCCAAGTCTCTCAGCCTGTCCTCACTGCAGAGCTGCTCCATCTCTCTCATCACCTTGGTGGCCTCCTCTGGACTCGGTCCATGTCCTTCCTGTCCGTCCTGTTCCCTTTGGTAGGACCTTTGCTGAGCTGAAGGAGCACCATTCCTTCAGGATGGGGACCAAACCCAGAATGATGTTTCACATCAGTGCTCAGGTAGGGATAAGGATGTGGCAGGACAGCAAACAGAACTGAAAAAAAAAACATCTTCAGAGCACAGCTCGCTCGGCATGGCACGAGCTGAGGTGTGGGATGGCAGCGAACAACCAGAGCAGAGGCCAACAAGTACCTGCTCATACAGCAAGCACCATTCCCTGTGCACCTGATAGAGAATTCCACCATGGAAAAAGTGTCTGTGTCTCGAGTGCCTGATATCCAGTTAAATGTTCTAAAGATGCTGGGAGTGTCTCTTGACTTTTGGAGGGCGTGTATGAATATTTTGGTGGTTTACTGGCCATAGATACATACCCTGTATAGTGGCTGTGTATTTATAGTCCTAAAAATGCTGCTTGCAAAACTGTGGCTGCTCAGTCGGGTGTTACAGATATATGTAAATATTTAGACATATATATCTACCTCTCCAGCATGTGTGTCCCCACACGCTGCACTGGGCTGAGAAGTCTTTTTCTTGTCCCAAATACATAATGTGTTCACGTGATAAAAAGAAAAGGGTTCCAAATGAAGTCCACATGCCTGTAGAGCCTGTTCTCTCGTACACCAGCCTATTTCAAGGACATACAGCAGCATCAGCTGAGTGAACAGGTGTTGCTCGGTTGGACGCAGCACAGAAATCCAGCCTCATAAAGGCTGGGTGGGTTTTTTTCTCTTGGAGCAAATAAACCCTGCTCTGTCTACTAATGTACCAGCAGAGGAAAAATTGCATCTGATGCCTTCATTCGATGGCTGTTGTTCCAGAGAGCACGAGACAAGCTCAGCTCACTGTATGGCTTAAAATTTGGGGAGGTGGAGGTGGGGAAGCAGAGCTCTCTGCAGGGCAGGCTATGGCACAGGGTATCTCCGTGTGACATGCTCCCCTTGTTCACACAACATCAGGTTCTGGAGCTCGTCCTCCCTACAAGACCATGCCCACATCTCACCTGTGACCCTGGCACCGCTCGTCTCACATGTGAGAACGAGCACCGAGATCCCATTTCCTGCTCACACCTCTTCCACTCTCTAGAAGACACTTGCTGGAGGAGCAGCAGGATGGCCACATTTAAAACATGATCCTGCCTCTGTGGGGAAGTCACATAAACCTATGGAAATGTCCCCAAAACTGCTGTCCTGAGCAACTACAATTTGTATCAGCGTTGAGGCCTGCCAGACCAAGCTTCATGTGTACCTTCTCCTGGTATTCCAGGGGTATTATTTAGACAACCCTCTCCTCTTTGGGGTTTCCAAAGCAGCTGTTCCATCTTTAGAAACCAAGCAGCAACGTCATGGAGCTGCCCTGTGCTGGCTTCAATGGCTTCACCTTGGGCACCATCAAAGCTGTGGAGGAGAAAGGACGATGAAAATACATTGCTGCTCCTGCAAAGCTTTCCCCAGCACGCCCCAGTGCTCTGCTTTGCTCTCCCAGTTCCTCATCACCCTCTCTTCAATATGAGCAGTGACACTTCACTCCAGGGCACGTCTCTCGAGGTCATGGTGCTTTGGAGGGATGGGACACGGAGCAGGACAGCAACAGCCCCACACTGTGACCACAGCAGTTCCATCTCCTCTGCCCTCAGCACACAGGGGCCTCCAGCCTGGGTGAGCCTCAGGGAGATGCCAGGCTGTGACTGGCACATTCAGGTGTCTTGGGAAGCTGCTCCCATCACGCTGGGCTCTGATGGAGCCCAGCCTGCCACTCTCCAAGGAGCTTCACAGGCTTTAAGGACCAGCTAAATAAAAACAAAGCCCTTATCAGCACCTCACACAATGGCCCTTTCTGCTTCACCGGTGTCAAATGGCTCCAGTGAGGCTGTAGATGACACAGAAATGAAGTGGTGGCAAACAGGGGCCGGAGCCAAGCTGCAGCCAGAAGGGCAGGAGATAAGAGGGGGGCAGGGGATGCAGGCTCTGGCAGAGAGGGGCCGGGGAGGAGGCAAAGCCACAAAGTTAAAACCAGGACAATGGGACTGGACGGATGGTCCTGTGGTTTTAGTGCAAATTTGGATCTGCTCCATCCTGGGACATCTGGGCCCAAGAGATGCCTGCTCCCGGCCAGCAAACTCCAACGGAACCTGTGGCTCCCTGAGCATCAGGAGTGAAACACTGCTGAGCTGCAGGGCTGGGCTGTCCAGGGGCTGCTGCCAGCAACCACCAGCCCAGAACTGGGGCAGGTCAAACCCAGTTTGCTGGGAGCATGGTCCTGCTGGGAAACAGCAGCCCTGGCCCGTGTGCCCTTTCTTCCTGAGCAAGGCTCACGGGTCTCAATGTGATGATTATGATTATACAGGCAGTGACTTGAGGGCATGGGCAGCGCCTTAGGGCAGCCGGTTTGGGTCTCCTGCCCCATCCCAAGAGCTCTCTCTAACTGAAATGAGCTCTTCCTAGATGGAAGCAGGGCATCCATAGCCACACTGGTACCAGCATGACTTGGTAACTGGTGAGGACATCCACCTAGGGCAGGAGACTGGGTCCTGGCCCTGCTTCCAGGACCACATATATATTTTATTGCTGGGAAGGGAAACCTGAGCTATAACCCAATTTGCAGGCACATATCGTCCTCCTACAGCTGCTCCCAAGTCTTTTGGGACATTCTTGACCTAGCTGGCATATTTTCAGCTTCCCAGAGAACACCTAAAATGGCAAATCCTCCAGGAAGGGAGCAAAGCTGTGCTTCGTTTTCAGATGCAGATGGGACTTCAGCATAAGGAAAAGGTTCCTCCCCAGAGGGTGCTGGGCACTGCCCAGGCTCCCCAGGGAACGGGCACGGCCCCAAGGCTGCCAGAGCTCCAGGAGCGTTTGGACAGCGCTGCCAGGGATGCCCAGGGTGGGGTTGTTGGGGTGTCTGGGCAGGGACAGGAGTTGGACGCGATGATCCTTGTGGATCCCTTCCAGGTCAGCGTATTCCATGATTCTGTGAGGCTGCAGCCTCGGCAAACCCTGGAGTCTCAGGCTAGCAGTGAAGCTCTCGTGATCCCAAACTCTGGCATTTCTAGGTTTTGAGGTACCTGTGCAGTGACAGCTTTAGCTCGTAGGAGTGGAGACACATCTCACCTTTGCCAAGGATATTTGACTGCAGCAAGACTCCCTGGAACACCGTGTGAACGTGGTTCAGCAGTGGGCTTGGAATGTGGGAAGTGCCAGGAGGGAGCAAAACCACTTTGGTTACAACACCTGAGGCCCTGGGGCTGGGCTGGGCACAAACCTATCCATGCTCAGGAATTGTAACACTTCCAGGGGTGTGTTCACCTGTTCAATACTGAACAGGTATTGAACACTGTTGGGGGTTGTGTACAGGTATTTTAACATCTTTTGGGGCTACAGGTATTGTAACACCTTTGGGGAGGTGTGTACAGGTATTGTAACACCGTTGGGGTCGTGTACAGGTTTTGTAACATTTTGGGGGGGTGTGTACAGGTATTTAAACATTTGGCATGTACAGATATTGTAGCACCTTTGGAGGGTTGTGTACAGGTATTGTAGCATCTTTGGGGTTGTGTACAGGTGTCGTAACCTTTGGGGGTTGCGTACAGGTATTGTAGCATCTTTGGGGTTGTGTACAGGTGTTGTAACCTTTGGGGGTTGCGTACAGGTATTGTAGCATCTTTT
>VWPU01007291.1:0-21949 GCA_013398955.1 Callaeas wilsoni
GGGGGCCGCGCCGGACACGCCGCGCGTGGCACCGGCACCGCGCAGGGGACACGCGGCACCCCCGGAGCGCGGAGGGACGGGCGGGGGGAGAGGCGAGCCAGAGGAGAAGGAAGGAGAGACGGTGACTTTCCCTAACTGACAGTGAAGCACATCAGAACATTTCACCTCTACCGAACGCGGCGACGCCTGGATTTCCATTCTCTTCTCCTGAAGAGCTTGACGGCATAAATCAGAAGCAAGCACAGAGTTTGTCAGGTTTGAAGCTCCTATGATGGTATGTGTCAAATCAGTTGTAGCTAATCTGTCCGGGGAGAATACTGGCTTCATTACACTTGTATAGTTGAGTTCTTCCAGCATTACTGCTGTTTAATAGAACATGATTAGTCATCACGGAGAAAAAAGCATATTAGCTGAGGAGGTAGTTACATGGCACGCTTCGGTGATTGCTTGGATGTGATTGCAATATTCTTAGAAGCATCATATTATCTCAGACATGTTCTTTCGAGCCCTTGGAGCCCTCCTTTCTAAATTCACTGTCATAATTTAGTATCTGTTTAATTTTTCAGTCCAAAGAGAGGAAATGAGTTGCTGAGTGTTATTTGACTGCAGTCTCCTTGGTGTAAAAACAAAATGGAAAAAATAAATAAGAGTAAGCCTGAAACACAAAAAGGAATAATGAATACCGCTATGGAAAACAACATTTCAAGTACGTTTGGTGAAATTAATAAACGCATTACAGGCTAATTTTTTTTTGTTGTTGTTTTCAGCCAGCAGAAATAGGTTCTGTCATTTTGCCAAGGTAAATTGTGTTGAGTTTTTGGTCACTCCTGTGATGCATTGCCTAACTTATACAGATTTTTGTATTGTGTCTCTAGATTCTATGTATTTAAAATCTATTTGAATAAAAAAAAGGACCGTAAATATACATTGATTTTTTTTTTCTTTTTTTGTACAGAAAATGACATCTCTGTTAATTTATAAACTGTAATGGATGTGAGCTAAATAACGTGCAACTAGTTAGGATCTGTTGGGTTACAGATCATTGTACATTGATAATACTCCCAGCAGTGAACTCCTCTTTCCAAAGCCCTGTGAGGAACAACGTATCAGAAGGAGATCAGGGCATGTTTTGGCACAGGGATGGGAAAAAAAGCACGTGAGACCTTTTGGAAAGGAAAAAAGAGGCTGTTCCTTAGCGCTGTAAATATATTTTACTCCAGGAGTCAGGAAGCTTTCACAAGCCAAGACAAAAAGCCCCATTCTGGCTGGGGGAAGATCAGATTTGATTAAGTTCAGAATTGATAGGCTTCACCGCGGCGGGCGGGGCACGGCTGCGCTCCGCTCCCAGCCCGGCTGCTTTCGGCAAGAAAAATGGCTTGTGGAAGTAGCCTGGACAGTTCATTTGAATTCCAAGTTTTAATACTTGATTGGATCATTTTGGTCTTACCGGGCACATCCCAGCTTCTCCTGCTTCCCAGTAGCAGGATTCTGGCGTGGGGAAGCAGAGGTTTGGCAGGCAGAAAAGTGATTTTTTTTCTTTTTTTTTTTTTTTTAATTGGCATATGGCAGTGTGGGGATGGGGGGAGGGTTCACCACGGAGATAAAGTTGAGAACTCAACTGGATTCCATGGCAAAGGAGCAATTATGTGAAGGCAGTGAGGTGCACACAGCATAGTAATTTGCAAATCTACCTGCTCCTGTGTATTTCCCAAGCCTTCTTCGGTGGTGCTCTTCCTTGGGGTTCTGGGTTTCGTTCAGCACACAAATGGGAGGAGCAGTTGCTAAATAAACTGAATGTGGGCACAATGCAAAGGAAAAAATGTGATGTGGTTACCGTAAGGAAAACGAATAAAAGGAAAAATTATGGATTTGAGGTAGACCCATCAAATTGTGGCTGAAAAACGAGCCTCAAGGTGGAAGCACAGAAATATTGACCAGATTTTCCTCTTTAGTGGTGTTGTCCTTTTGTACTTCGTTGTCTTCTAGACCTTTGAGTATTTGGGGTGAGGGAATCTTTCTCCAACCAGCCTGGGCTGAGTGCACCAGACGCAGCTGATTCCCTTCCCACTGGGATACTTCTAAATATTTTAATTATTTTTTTTTTAGTTCAGAAAAGGTGTGTGTTGTAACTGCCATTTCTCCAGCATTCCCACGCAGCTCCCTGACCTTTGGTACTTACGGGTGGTCCCTCAGAGACGGGACAACCCAGCTGATGTGCAGCTGAAGGGGATGCTGTGCCACCGGCTGCACGCTGGTGCTCGCGAGCTTTGACACAGCAGGGATTCGGGAATGGCGATCCCAGAGGTGCCAGAGCTGCCCTGCTGTTCCCCCCCCCCACAGGAGCATCCAGGGCGTTTTGAGTCCCGAAAACCAAGTCCAGTGTTTCAAACCCACGGTGGGCAGAGTTCTCAGAGCACGTTCCATTTCAGAGCTGGGTTGTTGGGTTGTTTTTTTCCCTAATTGATATTATTTTCTGTATGTTTAAATGCCCTCTTCGGGCCGCCTTCCTCTGACAAGGCCCAGGTGAGAAACAAGGGCAACCAGGCAGATTTCAGGTAGACGAATTTCGTGGTCCTTCCCTAAAAACCTTCTGAGGGCAACCCTTGAAAAAGCACAGACTATTTTTAGGAGAAGTTATTCCAGTGTATTATAATTATGCATCCAGGCAAGCCAAGTAGTATTTTAATTAAGTGGTAACACAGCTGCTTTTAACCTAAACATGGTTTTCCCGTAAGTGTTGGCATAACTATGTTGGTGCAGTGTAGATGTGGGGGTCTGTGGGGAGGATTCCCAGCCCTGCACATGGCAGAGCTCCCTTGGAAAGTCAGGAGATCCCAGAATATCCTGAGCTGGAAGGGACCCGCCGGGTGAGGTCACCGAGTCAAGGAGACACCTTTCCTGCCGCTGCAGCTGGTGATGCTCCACCACGGAGGCCACTGTGGGCTGCTGGCACAGACAGGGCTGCTGGAAGGCTGGGAGGAGTGTCCTGGCACCTCCTGACCAGCGGGATACCCAGCAGGGAAGTCCGGCTCCCTCTTCTCCTTGCAGAGTGGAGGAGAGGGGGAAAGCCCCTCCCACCAAGGCAGGGATGGAGGAAGCTCTCCTTGGCTGGATCCTGGTGGGGCTTGGCTTTGAGAGCTCCAGGGGCTTTTCAGGGGATGTGTTTGCACTTTGCAGAGGCTGCTCTTGGAGCCATCCAGGCACAGAATCAGGCAGTGTCTCTGGCGCGTGGAGATCCTGCAGGAATCCTCCTTCCTGTTGCTTTCACTGCGTTCTCCCACCACTTTCCCGCTCCTTGTCTCGTGTTTAGCCACTGTCCTTGCTGTTTTGGAGCCCTCTTGCCAGGCTGTTCACAGCCTTTGAGCATGTTGGGAGCAAAAACCCTAACTGTGACCCAGTCCATAAGAAATCCCAGCAGAAACCCGGCAGCCAAAGCTGTTTTCTCCGGAAACGGAGTCCACAGTGGTGGTTGTCATTGCACCCCCTACTTAACCCTTCCCCTCATCCCAGATACCTTGAAATCCCCCTTCCTCTGCACTTTATCCATGACTAAAACACTAGAAGCGAGTCAGCCGTTGCTATTTCCGTATTTCCTCCTATCTCTGGCTAATTGCTGTGGAATTCAGTCGGATGTGTCACACCTGAACCTGGATATTGCCGGGGAGGGTTCACTTCTCCTTGCTCTTCATGAAGAGAAAAAGACCCAACCTTGGGAAAATTCAGGGTCCTGCCAATGCAGAGATTTGGCCAAGATTACCAGATTTCCAGTTTTGGTAGTAAAAAAAAGGAGCAGGGGGAAAAAAAGAAAGCTTGGAGAACCTTGGTGCTGCTCGGAAAGCTGGGTGAGCTCCTGAAGGTGGGGAGGATTTTGGAGCATTTGGGCTTAGTGTAAAATAACTGTGTAAGCATTAACATTGTTTAATTCGCTGTCTTGTCCCCTTTCCCTTAAATTATGTGTGTTAGTGCAAAAAAAAAAAAAAATTTAAAAAAAAAAAAAGCTTTAGCTGCACTTGGAGATTTCCCTGGGCCAGAGGAAGCCGAGTCACGTAGGGAGAGGTGTTGAGGTGGGAATGCCAGATCCGGGCTTGGAAGTGATCTCCCGCACTGTAATGTAGAATAATTAGATTATATGGGGTTGGAATAGCTTCAGCTTTTATATTTGTATGGAGATCGGGAAAAATGAAGTAATTTGTAGTTTCTAGTAGAAAGTAGTGGTAGTGGAGACAAGCACAGATTTCACAAGGGGGTCCCCAAGGGGCCTTTCCCAAATGTCTCGGGGAGCCGCCTTTGCACCTTAACAGGGATGGTTATTGGGGTTTATTGTTGATGAAATGGTCGTTTAATGTTTGGTTAAGTGGTTGTTGTCAGCGGGGGGACTCGAGGGAAAGGAGGAGAGCATTGGGGACCAAACTTGGGGCAGCTGGGCTGGATAGGAGACAACTTCCCTATCCTCATCTCATCGTCAGGGCATCTTCCTTCCCCCTCCAGAGGCTGCTACACCGATCCTTAGGTGGGATCCCTGCCTGTTGGGCCTGGATCCTCAGTTCCACACCTTCCATTCTTGATGATTTGTGGGTAAAATTTACTGCATAGAAAACCCGGGTTTAGATGTTCTTGTGTTTGCTGCACAACAGGAAAAAAAAATAAAAACGCTCCGGAGTAAAGTTCTTTTCAAGGTAGAGAAGAAACACTGAACTACCCCAAATTAAGAGGTTCTGCAGTGAGTTTTGAGTTCTAAGCTACCAAAAAAGAAGGTTGGCTTGAATGGTTTTCTTGGAAAACAATCTCCTGTTTGAAAAAAATAATAGAGGTCATGGAGCAAAACATCCAAAGCTGTAGATGGGTGAATTTCCTGGTTTAGGATGTTTGTAGGTTTTGCTTTGTTGTTTAGCATGGGCCAGTTTTTAAACTAAATATTGGGACAGTTTATCTTGATTTGATTGAATCTGTCCCACACTTTAAAGGGAGGTTTGAAGGGTTTTGGCCAGGATCGCCAGGAGCTGTGAATAGTTCATATTTTGAGAGGGGAATTGCATGATTTCTGAAAAGTAAAAGGTCGGTTTGGGGTTTTTTTAGGGCCATCTTCAGCCCCAAATCACCAAGCATGTTTCTGGCCCCATGTTTCATTTCAGGGCGACAGCAAGATGTGGGTGAATGAACTCCCATCGTTTGCTACCGTTCCCGGAATGTTCAGGGGGGAGAATTTCGCTTAAAATAAAGATGTCTTTGTGCATTTGAGCAGTTTTAACCTCTTCATCTCCCCGCCTCTCCCTGTATCCCAAACCCCTGTGGCACATTCAGGCGGCGGCGGTCGGTTCTGTTGGCAGGCAGGGCCTCAGCTTTCCCTCAGCCATGAATTTCCTGGAGGTGTTTTTTAGCTTCCAGTGCTAAGGGCTGGCTGCTTCGCGGTGCTTCAGAGCTGCTCATCTTTACCTGTGTGTTCTGTACGAAATGTGAAGGGGGGGTGGGTGGGGGACCCTTCGAGGTCCCGTGGCATGCCTTGGGGACAGTGGCCACGTTGCTTGCCGGCAGTTAATGCACCCTCAGCTCTTCTGTGTGCACCCCCCTGCTTTCCAGAACTGATCCGTGTGGGTTTTTTGTTGTTCCTGAGAGCTGAAAGAGCTGAAAACGCTTGCCTGGTCCTCACAAATTGCAGGGTACAAGGAGGAAAACACCCCTCGTGGAGACAGCTCAGTCGCATCTCCTCTGTGCTGAAGGCAAACCCTGAACTCCTGCAGGACCAGAGGAGGGTTTTGGTGCTGAATCTGGGCTTATTTGGCATCCGTGTCCCGAATGCTGGGGGTTGAGCTGAGTTGAAGCGGAGGATGAAATGCAGTCAGGGTGTCCTGAGCCCTCAGCTGTCACCTGGAGGTCACTTTGCCCTTGCTGTGTGTGTGCCGGCGCCTGCTCCTCGCGCTGCTGTCGGTGATGGTGGGAATCCCCTTAATCACCGTCACCAGCCGGGCTTTGGTTGGGTGTTTCCAAACGGGCAGGTTTCCCAGCTGGAGTCGGACCAGCCACTTCCAAGGAGGCAGGATGGGGGACACTGGCTTGAGGGTTGGAGAGGTGCGGGAGGATGAGGTCCAGGCTTGCTGCAGCCTCAGAGGTTTTCCAAAAATCCAACTCCTTCGGACAGCAACATTCAGCTTGAGAAAACCTTGAACTTGGCCTCCAGGACTGGAGAGGAGAAATCCCTCCCTTGCTGGAGAGGAGGAATCCCAGATCGCCAGCCCTGGGGGTGGGAGGCGCCAGGGAAGGAGATTCTGAAGGTGGAAAGGACAGAGTCCTGCATTTCAGAGGCCCTTTTTAATATAAATTTGCTTGAAACTCATCTTTCTGGCTGAATCTGAGTGTGGGACCAGTGAGCTGTAGGGCATTCAGCGATGCTTCAGGTCCCGCTGCTTTTTGGGGCTGTTGAGGATAAGTAACGGGGAGATGTTTCTAAGGGAGATGTTCCTGAGAGCTTTCTCCAGGTGGGTTCTTTCCCAGGGGCAGCTCCTCATCCCTCCCTCCTCATGTTCTTGGCCATGACTGGCTCCAAAATTTTGCCGGAGGTGGCAAACCTCACCTGAATTGGACTCAGGTGCTGCAGTCTGGGAACCCCTGACACGGTGTTTTTCACACCATTTCTACCCCGGCTTTGGTTTCTTGTCCTGCCAGGGGCAATCCACAGGGAGAGGGCAGGAAGGAGCTGTGATGAGGGACATGGCTGGTTGTGCAGAAACCATGGGAGGATCATTTCCCTCTCCTTCAATTCCTTTGAAATGCTGTTGAAAACCCCTCCAAGCATTTTCTCCTGTGGCAACCAGGGACCCAGCTGGATTCTCCATTGAATCTACTGAGGAAAAGAGGATGTACCCATCCTCTGAAAGCACACAGCTCTGTGGAACCCCAAGTTTCCAGGGAACCGCGTGGCCCAGCTCCCTTTGACTGTGTCGCTGTCAAGAGCACCTTTCACTCGTAGCCTGCACGTGGGTGCACCAGCTGAGGGGTATTTGGGAGAGGAAGGTCTCCTAAAACACCAGGGACTCGCTTTGAAATGTTTTGACTCGGCTTGGGATGGCCAAGAGCTTGGATCTGCAGCTCCTGCTGCCTTAAAACCCCTCGGCTTCCGCGGGATTCGAGCGTATCCCAAATGCTTGGCCCACACCTGAACAGCTCCAAGCTGTGACCACCAGCAAAGGCTGGATTTTGTGGTCAGCCCCCAAGTCTTTCAGGTCTTTCTGCGTTGTGGTGTTTGTCTTTCCAGTTGAGTAGGGAGGGAGCCCAGGTGAGTAGGGACACCTGCTCGGGGTAGAGGCAGGAGATACCTAGCACATGGCAGGCTTTAGAGCAAGTTTTGGGTTGTTGGGGTGGGGTTTTTTTGTTTTTGTTTTGTTTTCTGTTTCTGTAAATAATAATGTATAAATGACGACGAGACAGTGTGGAAATTCTAAAAAAAAAAGGCAAAAAAAAAGGTCTTTTGTTGTTGTTTTTATATTACCTCATCCAGCAAGTTTGTTTTACAATGACTCAATGATGCTTTATTTATATTGTTTGTACTGTAATTAAACCGATTGACAAACATTTCACTTTGCTTGTTGTTTCCTATGATTTGGGTTTGATTAAGTATGCCAGTTTGTATTATGTTCCCTTTTCCTCTCTCTCTCTCTCCACGTCGAGATTTTTTGTGTCAGCTGTACAGTATTCTGAATAATTAAAAATAAAAATTAAAAATTGAAAAAAAAAAAAGGGAAAAAAAAGGAACAAAAAAGCTGTAAAGTACTGCAGAGAGAGGCTGCTATATTGTATAGGTCTCTTTCTAATAAAGACAAGAAAACTTGTTGGTCGCAGCTTGTTCTTTCCTTGAGTCTTCGTGGTTTCCTTGAGCCGCACCTGCTTCCTTCTGCTGTGACTGCTCAGGTCCTGTCACTCTTTGCCAGCAATAAAGATGAAGGATTATCCAAGACCTGGGACGTCAGAAGAGCCAGTAATGGTGCAAATTGATAAATTAAAAAGCAATAAGTCAGCCGGGCCGCGATGGGTGTATATCCAAGAGTTCTGGAAGTGCCTGTGGAGTGAGTGACAGGTCTTCCAGCCAAAAATATGGGAGCTTTCATTAAAAACCGTTATTCTCCCTGAGGAAGAGAGCAGTAAATGTTGCACCTTGGCTTTAAGACTCTCTGGAGGTGATCCAAGGAATTAGGCCGGTAACGGTTACATCTGTATCTGCTAAATTGGTCGAAATGATCGTTTAAAGTAAGAATAATAAAACATCTTTAAGGTCAGGATGTGGTATGGCCTAATCACTTCTTTGGAGGGAAATCACGGCTCTCCGTTAGGCCTCTCTGAATGAGTCATCTCGAAGCCCTGAACAATGGGCAGCTGATTTGACATTTATTTACAGTTTTAAAGGTCCTGTCCCGCGTACAACCCGAGGAGAAATCAGGAATGTGAGCAGGCTCAAGGAGAAGACAAACAGAAGATGATGGAGGGGTGGGATGGAGAGGGAAGCAGGAGGTGATGGGTTTTCACCAGGGCAGACTGGGACCTCACTGGAAGAAATTACATAATATTGGCAGAACTGTGTGGGTCCATGGAGAACAGGAGGTAAAATTCCACGAATGTGCATTGAAAGGGGGGAAAATGATGATTTGAAGATAATTTAAATAACGTGCCCTGGTGTGAAGAATGAAATGGGACATTCAAGATCTATGAGGGCACCATGGAGCGAGACACCAATGCTGTGAGTTTGGCCGTCTGTGCTTGTCCCACCTCACACACCACAGAGAAATTAGGGGTGCTCAGAGACGAGGAAGGGTGGAAAAAGTGGGGGATTTCCCTCGGAAAGAGAGAGAAGCAGCAGACTGGAGTTCTCTCTTTTCCTGGCTTCTCACCTGATGCAGTCCTGATGACCCCAAAGGGCAGCACGGGCAAAGCCAACCAAGAGGGACGGGATGCCCCACAGGGCATCAGTGCAAATCCTGCTCCAGAGAGCACCTGGCCAGGGCTGAAAAGGTGAAATTGTGTCCTCGTGGTCCGAGTGGGGCAGCCACAGCGTGGGATTTGGGGGTTTGGGATTTATCTTCTAGGCCTGCTGTGCCTTGGCCTAGATCTGCTCATTCCTCAGGGTATTGCCCACCCAGTCTCCCACCTCTCCTGTCACCTGGGGATTTGGGGGAACTTCCCTGTTTCTTTTCCTGCTCTTCAATTCCGAGTGCTTCAGCAGCACCGTGGGGGATGGAAAAACCACAGGACTGCTTGTGGATGTTCTTTTCTTCCCCCTTTTTTTTTGGGGGGGGGTCACATGGCTGGTTTGTCACGCAGCAGCTGCGCCCCTTTGTTCCCAAAAGGTTTCCCCACCCCGTTCAACCCCACCAGCACCGAGGCAGGAGGTGGGTGCTTTGTGTTCCCCCCTTCTGGATTTGAAATGTGAACTTCCAGCGTGGGAGAACTTGGTTTGGATTCCCCCTGGGTGTAAAGCTGTAGTAGTGCTCCTTTTTTTAGGAACCATCCGTCCCTCCCCTCCTTTGCTCTCCTAAAGGGATGCGGGTTTTGATTTTGCGATGGGCGCGGCTGGCTGCTCTCTCTCCCTAGCAACCCTCCTAAGATCTGGCTTCTCCTGGAAGATCCTGGCGCTCAGGGATGGTGGAGCAGGTTTAAGGATGTCTTTAATGCCCACGTTCCTCACCTTACCCCAAGCCCGCCCCTGTGTACCCCTGAAACGCTCCCAGCTGGTGGCATTCACTGATGCCTTGGGAAAAAAGAAAGTATCCTACGGCAAAGCAACTGGGGTCAGGAAGAGGTTTTGAAGGAAAACTCTTGATTCCCATAATGGGAGTGGGGGAAACATCCCCTTTTTTTTTTCTTTTTTCCTTTTTTTCTTTTTTTTTTTTTTTTTGTAAGAGAAAAAGTAATTCCTAAAGAGCCCCAGTGGTTGCTCTGCCATAAGGCCTTGCCTTGCATTTCCACTCTTGCCTCCAAAGGATTCACTCTGATGGATGAAGCTCAAGGAAGCGTCTCCAGAGCCCAGAAGATTCTCACTCCATACATACCACCTGCTTTTAGCCCTCATCCAGGACATTCCCTGGGCAGTCCTGCTGGTTTTTATTTGTTCTTTTAACACAAACCCAAACTGGCGTGAAGGGAGCGATGGGACGAGGACGGGAGGCTCAGAGGTGGCGGGATGGGGCTGACTCTTCCTGATAAACAGCTTTGTTTTCCAGAAGAGACCCAGATCCAACTGTTTTTTAAACAAAAGAATGGATTTTATGCTTCGTGGGGAGCAGGTAAGAGGCAGGTCAAAGATCCACCCACACCAGCACAGTTTCTCCACCTGTGGCCAAAAGCCAGTGCTGGAGGTGTCTGAAATCTGATTTTATGGGGTTTTTGCTATGGATTTCCCCAGCTTGGAACTCGAAAATTCAGGGACTTCTGAGTCACCTGTTTTCAGTGAGTTTGGTAATCCTCAGTGGATTTCTCTCCCATCAGCTTGGCGGATCCCCTGAATCCCTGGAAAGCTTTGAGCACCCAAAGCATCCCACATCGAGGCCAGAGGATGGTTTGGGTTGGAAGGGACCTGGAAGCTCCTCTTGTTCCCACCTCCTGCATGGGCAGGGACACCTCCCACTGGAACTTGGTGTTACCCTGGCTGGAAAAAACCCAGCCGAAATTTGGGCTCTTCTGAGCCCAGCCTTTGGGCTCATCCCTGTTCCCTGTTTCCCTCTGTTTCTGGGATGGATCTCAGGCAGGTGACGCTCGCAGGAATTGAGTTTTTCCCACCTGGGCAACGCCCAGAAGGTGACTTTGGAGAACCATTTCTGTTGGGAAAGACCTTTCAGGTCACCAAATCCAACCCTGAAGGGAGAGCACAGCCTGCGGGAGTGACGAGGAGAGAAACGTGGCCGCTCCTGGTGAAACCACTGGAAGTGCAGTGGGAAAAGCACGGCTCAGGCAGGCTGGGAATCCCACCGGGCAGTCATTGATCTCTCCTAATTCCCAGTAAAGCCCTTAATTGCCCAATAAATGCGCTCGCGGTAACCATTTGACGCCCAGCGCCAGCAATTAGCACTTATTTATTTGCGTTCTTCCCCCACCGATCTCCTCTCCCCGACTCCCAGATCTGTTTGTTTGGAAGCCGGGGAGACTCCTTGGGTTCTCCAAAGACAGGATGAGGAGCGCTGAAGTGGTGGGAGAGGAGAGGTGGTGCTGTTCCATGGGGCAGGAGGGACTCAGAGCTTTCCTGGTGCTCAGGGATTGACCTTGGGCTTCCAGGGAATACACAAAAAACCCTGGAGTTTGCTCCAGCCTTTTAGGAATTGGTGCTGCTGACACCGAGGGCTGCTGGTTGCTGAGTTGAATCGACTCTCCTGATCACCTTTTGCAGTAATTAAACCGTCATTTGTTGCCATTTTGGTGCAGGAGCAAACGATTCGCATCCTTTGGGAGGATTAGCGGGAATGGAAGGCCAGGAATGCCGATTTGCTGAAGGAAAGGCTGGGATCTGAAGCAGCCTCAAGCTGCCAGAGCCAGAGGAAGGATGAGGTGGAGAGAAAAGCACCCTGCCTGATGCCCACTGGCAGCAGGAGGGAGCCGGGGGCTTCCCAAATGCCAGAACACCTCATCCTGCAATGCTGCCAGCACTGGATGGACACCGGCTTGGAAATGCCACCTCTGCTTTGGCCAGGCCGAGGATGTTGGAATGAAACCCCTGAGAGCCCGTGGCCGCTGTGATGGGATGAAGATGCCCCTCAGCATCCTGGTGAGGGTCCCCAGGTGCCGCCTGGGAAGAGCTGGGAGCCAGAGGGAGAGGGCAGAGCTGCCAATTGCCACGGGGAAAATTTGGGAGCAGCCTGTCCCAGCCAAAAAATAAACTCCACCCTCCCAGCCCTGTTCTTACCCTTTTCTTTGGAGGCATCCTACACTTTCGGGGAGCTGTGGGCTGGAAAGGGATTGTGCTGCCGGGTCAGCGACACAGAGCAGGACAATCCCCCCGGACAGGAGCGCGGGGCTGTCGGGCATCCCTCGGGGAGGATGAGCCTCTCCGACTGCTGCTGAGGAAAGCGGATTCGGCACCACCTTCCTTCCCACCCCCAGCACGCTCTCCTCCTCCTCCTTCCCACCAGAGCTGCAGCATCCCCAGCTCCCGCTCTGCAGATCCAACTGGTAATGGCCGGGCTGATTGACTGCAGATTTCCCCGTAACTGAGCTTAATTAGCAAGCTAATCAGGTCTGGAGATGGTTCCAATTTATTTATTGGCCGATGGCTGCCACTAATCGGCCCGGCCGGTTAATACTGGCAGCGCCGAGGTTTGTGCCAGGTGAACAAATAATCCGGGATTTCATCCTCTCCGGCGCTCTCCGGAGCTGGCATCCAGAGCCGGGATGCTGCGTCCCCTCCCGCGAGGTGAGGGAAGGTCTTGAGCTCCGTCCCCGGCTCGGACCAGCCCTGGCTCACCAGGGGGAGGATGCTTGCAGGCAGGGAGAGAAAAGGAGCGTGTTCTTTGCGTGTTCTTTGCGCTCGGGCAGCGTCGCAGAGCTCAAACACCCAAAATAGCCCTTGGAGCAGGGACGGGGCATCCAAAGGCAGTGTCGTCCGTGGGTCACCTCTTCTGAAGGTGACCCAGAGCAAGGCTCTTACAACTTGTGCTTCTTAGTTCCCTCCAGCAGCGCAGAAGGGATTTAAAAGAGAATTTTATTTTGCTTTAAAAAAAAAAAAAAAATTAAGGCGAATTTTTCTGGATTTTTCTTTTCCCCTAGAATTACTGGGAAAGTGGCATTAGCATTCCCTGGATGCTGGAGGCATCCCTGAGTTGATGTTTGAGTGGAGGCAAAGGAGAAAGGGGAGCACCGGTGGTGGGGCAGAGAGGGTCTCTCTCCCAAGTGTCGGGGAGCCAGGGAAGCAGGATTTAAAGCATGGGGAAAAAATTCCCATCCTTGGCTGCCGGCCCTCCGGGTGTCCCACCAACCTCTGCCTGTGGGACGGAGATGTGGGATGACAACAAGAAAAGGAAGGAAGGGAATGGGATTTCCACGCCTTCATTCCCTGCTGTAGAGAGGGGGCAAAGGGAAGAGGGACAGGATAAAAAGGGAGAAAAACAGCTGGAGAAGGAACTCGCATGGCAAAAACCCACTCTTGGCTAAAGCACCAATTCCCTGAAGGCATCCAGTCTCCAGCTGAAGACCTGGAGAAGATGGAGAGCCCCCAAACACACACCTTGTTAGTTGGCTCTGATCTGTAATGGATCTAACTAATTGATCTAACTAACTAATGGATCTAACTAACTAATGGGTCAAATGGAGCAAAAAAAGGAAGGAAATAAAGGCCTTGCTTTTCATGTGAGCCTGCCCGGCTCGAGCTGCCGGATAGATTCCCGAGCTGCCGCCCTCCTGTTGATTCCAGGGCCCTTCACTGCCGGTATTTTCTCCCGAGAAGACAATTTTGGGCAAAGATTGAGTCGTTTCCCATTCCCCCCTCTCTCTGACAAGCCAGGAGGGAGGTGGGTGTCAGAGCACCGGGCGTTGTCACCCCCTCTGGACGTGGCACCCTGGGGACAAGGGGTGACAACGCCAGCGTGGGACTTCCCCGCCCCTCTCTATCCACTGGCACCCCATCCCTGGGATGCCAAGCTGTTAACACCCCATCCCTGGGATGCCAAGCTGTTAACACCCCATCCCTGGGAGTGTTCCAGGCCAGGCTGGACAGGGCCTGGAGCAACCTGGGGTAACGGAAACTGTCCCTGCCCGTGGCAGGGAGTGGGATGAGATGGGCTCCGAGGTCCCTTCCAACCCAAACCGTCCCGTGATTCCATGGTTCTGCAGGGCATCCTGGTGGTGGAGCTGATCCACGGCAGGCAGGGAGGTGGGGGATTGTGAGCTGGAGGAATCCAGAAACCCCCGGAAGCAGGGGATGCTCCTGGCACCAGGGGAGCAGAGGATTCGTGGCTGAAATCTCTTCTGGAGAGGGTTATTAGAGGGAGTAATTGGGATCACCTCACTTTACAAATGTTACTTTGCAGAACGAGGCAGGAAGACAGATCGATCTCAACTATTATTCATTAAGGAAAGTCCTTTATAAATCCCAAATTAACAATTTCTCTCGGAGAGAGCCTTCCCATTACCCTCCTTTCGCGGGGACTTATTGCCGCTCTGGAAACGGGGAAATATGAAAATAATTGGGGAGGGGGGGAGAAATAGCAGCCGTGGGCTTAGGAGCCCAGCATCTGGTTTAAAAAAAAAAAAAAATACAGATGTGTGGCTTAAAAATGACCATGAGCCTAATTCAGAGGGGCAATGTTTTTGACAGATACTGTGAGCCCACGGCCTTAACGACGCTCAGAAAAGCCCGAGTGGCTTCTTAGCAATGGAGGGATTATTTGTAAATGTTCAGGGCTCGATGGCACAGCTGCAAGTTTGCAGAAGGTCTCTGCTGTCATCCATCCCCTCCATGGAAAGAGGGAATGGGGACAGAAAGCTGCCGCTCTCACTGGTTGGACTGGGGAACTCTTTGCACTGGTCTTTGCCACTGGTGCTGGGCAGAGACAAAATTATCTGGGGTGTGTTGCTGCAATCTTGGGGTCTGGCTGGGTGTTTGGGGGCAGGGAGAGAGAATTTCAACCCAAATCCTTTCGGCGTTTTGGGCGAAAAGCACTAAGACAATTTTTTTTTTTTAATTTTTTTTTTTTTTCAAGCGGTGCTGGAAAACCAAAGAGTTACTTCTCCTTAAAAACTCTTAGGTGCCTTCCAAGTTTGGAATTCAGGCAGGAGGGTGAGCCGGTGGTTTTTATGTAGGAATTGCGGGGGAATTGTGTATTTGACAAGGTGGTTTTACCCCCAGCTGCCACATTTGGGGTGATGGGACACGGCTCGAGGTCGCCTCAGGGATGTGTGCAGGAGGATTTGGGGTAAAGACACGTTGCTGTTGCCCAAAGAAGCCGACAGGTTTGTTGTGAGTCAAGGCTGCCAGCAAAAAAAGCAATTCCTTAATTTGTATAACCGTTCCCATGGCTTCTCTTGGCTGTTCTGGGAATGCCAGGAAGGGAGGAAGATGGTTCTCAAAGGGGTTTTGGGGCCAAACCCACTTTTTCCCCACAATCTTTCCGAGTTTGGATGCTTTTGCAGCAAACATACACATCTTGAAGAGGATCAAAACAGGGAGGAAAACAGCAAAGATTTCTGTTTCTAGAAAACATTCGGGCAGTTGCAGTTTTTATCACTTCGGGCAGTATCAAGAAGTGTTAACTTTAAAAAAAAAAAAAAAAAACAACAACATTAAATCACTGCTAATGGCCCTCCTGGGGAGGCCATTTTTGGGGTATTGGCACCTTTTAGAGCAGATTGGGAGCTCCAGGCACTTGGCACCACACAGTCAGCTCCTCGCTGTCGGTGACACTCTCCTGGAAAATTATAAATGGGAGTCCCCGATTTGTCTTTTGCTCCGTTAATTAATAGGATCTGAGCATTAACAGCGCTCCCCCGGAGCCGGCGATAGGCCCTTCGCCACTCATTCCGGCCCCTTGCCGCTAATTCAGTCATCCTGGCAGGTCAGCGTAAACACCCCATATTTTACTGCCGTTTTCTGACGATCCCCCTGCCTCGTAATCATTTTCCCGGGGGATGAATTCCAGGCGCCCGTTCCCCCGCAGGTGCCGGCGCGGAGCATCCGCGTCCCCCGGCAGCGACGCGGCCGCTCCCGGGGCCGTGCGCCCGCTGAGCGGCAAAACCTGGAGCTGCGGCCGCGCTGCCCTTCCTCCGCTCCTCCGGCAGCTCGAAGGGACCGGCGAGTCGCTGCTGGCCGGGCCCGTGGCGCTCTGGGCGCGGAGGGGACTCGGGGAGATGCTCGGGGCGCTGCCCCCCCTCTCCCTGTGCCACGGAGGGGCGGAGGCTGTGCGTTCTCCCAGGGTTTTGCCCCGCTTTGGGTTGTCCGTAAAAAAGGGGAACGCGGTCCGAGGTGCCCCACCCCCCCCACCTTTACCGGAGGGTTTTGCTCGTAGCTAAAAACCTACACAAATTCTACAGAATTCTGTGGGCATTCTATAGGATCGCTTTGCTTTTAGCTAAAACACCCCTTTTCCGTTTGGTTTTACGGATTTGACTCAATCTCCTGCCTGAGCTGGCAGTCAGGGCACCGAGGAAACGCCGCCTTTTAATTTGGAGCCGAGATTCTGGGAGGTGAAGCAGAGGTTTAAAATCCACGTGGGTCCATTGGGGGAGAAAAGAAAAAAAAAAAAGAAAGAAAGGCAACAAACCAAGAAAACAAAAGTAGCCTGCATCCTTCCTTCCTCCATCAGGCCTGCTCGGAAAGGCGGCCTTTGGCTTCTCCCTCTTCCCAGGCTGAGCCCTGGGGAAAGTTGGGCGAGTAAGTTTGCGGAGCCGGAGGGAGGGCGGCACAGATCGATTGGCGAGTTTAATAGGATCAGGTCAGTGTAATCCTGTTTTAGCCATTGTAATTCAGGCAGCCAAGGAGACCTCAAACTATAGGGGAAGGGGCTTTTAAAACCTCAGCGGTCCTGCCACAAAGCCAGAGGCTGGGGCCGGGACAAAAGCGGGAGAGAGGATGAAGTGGCTTGAAATAAATAGATTAAGGCTCTCTATGGTCCGGGCGTAGCGGGAGGGAGAAAAGAGCAAGCAAGGGGCGGGCGAGCATCCCGCGGCGGCGGGAGGGGACGGAAGGGACCCGGCACCCACGGGGGGCACGGGGTGGCCGGGCACAGCGTCCCCGCCCGGTCCCTGCCGCGGGGGGCGAGGGGGTGCCTGCCCCCTCCCCACTGCCCGTGCTTCCGAAGGCTTGGGATAGGCAATCAATTTTTATGATGCAATTTATAATTCATACAGGTTGTCTTCGTACATATGGTGTTGCTTTTGTGCGTCAGGGTGCCGGGTGCTTTATGACGGTGGCGGCGGCGATTTGCAGCCGCGGCCGCTTGCCGGCCCCATGGCTCTCCTCAGCGCCGGCGAAGATGGATACGGCCCCATGGAAGAGCGCGGGGAGGGGGGGACACGACCCCGTGGGACAGCGAGCCCTGAGGGGTGGGGGGTCTCTTCCGAGGGGCGACTTCCACCCGTCGGGGAAGGGGCGGGATGCTCGGTCCTTCGGGAGGGCATCCCCAAGGGAGCGCGGACCCCCTCGCCCCTCTCTCCAGGTATTGGGGTCAGCGCCGCTCCGGAGGATGCTCGGCGGGGATGAGCCCACCCCGGCCGGGCACAAAAGGGTCCTTGTCGGCCGGACAGCCGCATCCCCGGGGGCAGCAGGGGCAGGTAAAAGGCACAAAGCCCCGGCTCGGCCGGTCCCAGCTGAAATAATTAAACCAATTAAGGCAATGCAAACAGAACCGAGGCGGAAGCGCCGAGTTCCCAGGGCCGCCCCCGCTGCCCCAGCCTGAGCTGCGCTGAGTTTGCCCGGTCTCTGCGGCAGCCCTGGCATGCGGTGAGTTTGCCGGGTCACTGCGGCGAGAGGGTGACAGAGAAGGGGGGGATTTAAAAGCGCTGATGTCTTATTTAAGAGCGAGGCAGCGCCATCTCAGCCAGCCCCGCTGCTGAGGGGTCGCCTCCTCCGGCCGCTGCTGCCGAGAGGCAGCGCCTTAACCTCAAAAATGCACATTTATGGGTAAATCTAAAGCAGGGGTTTTGCCGAGGCTGGCCGGAGGCGAGGAGGAGAGGAGCGGGCGGCTCTCCTTCCCCTCCGACTTGGGGTGCGCGGAGCGGGCCGGCATCGCTGCCGCGCTCCCCGAGCACCGCAATTATTTGATCTGCAGATGTAAGAGGAATTTATTGTAACAACAAATATAGTGATGTCAAACCCCAACCTTGGATTAAAGCCGGCAGCCAAAGGGGAAGTGTATTAATTTCAAACAGCATCAGAGGCCAGTGCCTATTAGGACGAGCTATTCTTCAGACCCCCCCATCAGAATTAATCATTGGGAGTTAATTTGAAGCTCAGACAAGTTGCTGTTAATTTAGTGCAGGGAGGACGGGATGGAATAAAAAGCTGAGGTGCTGGCCGGGCCTCCTGGGTCTCATTAATCAGCGAGCCGAGACGGCCTGGCTTGATTACAATTTGCAAAAAAATTCATTAGAGCCTGGGCGATTGACAATTTTTCTCTCTGCCTGTGATCTGACTCATTAGGCAGCCAAATGAAAGCCATGATGATGGTGATGATGACAGCTATCAACCCCCTCGCTTGTTTATCTCCTTCTCCTCCGGCCCCCGGCCCGGGGCTTCCCCCTCCAGCCCCGCAGCCCCACTCCTGGGATAAAGGGGGGGCAATGGGGGACCCCAACCCGCGGAGTAAATAACTTTCCACTGCCTGGGGCTTGCACAGGGAGGGATGCCCCCGGGGGGGACGGGGGTGAGGAGCAGCTGCTCCTCCCTAAAATACAGCGCTCACACCCCCCGAGGAGGAGGCACAGCCAGCGGGGGTGGAGGGGGGGGGTGCACCCCGTTTTGGGGGTCGGGGTCTCTCCCGAGCCGGCTGCAGGGCGCTGTGCTGGCCGGGCAGCATCCCCCGAGCACCAAAAGCCGCCCGAAATAAATTCGAGGGGTTCCAGAGGTGGTTGTTTCAGAAGCGGAGCGCCGCGGGGGCGGCACGGGTCCGTCTGTGCCACGCGTGTGCCGCGGCTCCCGGCGTCGCCCCGCGCACGAACGAAACCAAAAATTGTTATCGTTATTATCCGGTTTTTATAGAGGAGCGGGCAGTGGCGGCGGCTGCCGAAAAGGCTGGAATTGCGCGTGTTCTCCCGCTGATCCCCGCGTGTCCGCGGCTGTCGGGGCCGTGCCTTTTTGGGGAGCGCCTGGGAACCCCCCCTCGCACCCCGTTATACCCCCGGAGCCGCCGCCAACCCCCTCCGACCCAAACACATTAATAATAACAATATTCATTAATATAATTATAATAAATAATTGACGAAGCGCGAGCGACGTGACCCGGCCAAGCCTGGGAGCCTGTCCCGGGACCGAATGACCTCCGCGGTTTAATTTTAATAGACGTCTCCCCAGCCCCCTCCGCACTCCCGTTTTCCTCGGGAAAATTTTCATTTTTAATTCCAAATCGCCGCCGCCAATGTCACGGTGGCACCGGCACGGATGGAGCCGGGATGCGGATAATGGGGAGGAAAAAAAAAAAAAAGGGGATGAAAAGGATGAGGGAAGGGAAGGCGGAGGAGGGGGGAGGACGCGGGACCCTTCGGCCCCGACCCCTCCCACCCCCCGATCCGGCCCCGGCGCAACGAAAACGGGCGCGGGGCTGGGGGGAAGCGGCTGCACCCCCAAAAACGTGGCTAGGGGAGAGACCGGACCCCCAAACACGGGGCTGGGGGGTGGGAGAGGCGGCAGCCCCCGCAAAACACGGGGCTGGGAGGGAGCGGCTGTACCCCCAAAGAGGGGGCCGGGGACCCTCCGGCTGCCGGGGGAGGATGCGGGGGTGTCCTACCCCCCACCCCCGCGGCCATCCCCGTTCGGACACACAAACAGCGTTCTTTCCAGCTTTCTCATCCCTCAGAAAAATGAGAAGAGAAAAAAAAAAAAAAAAAGAGGAAAGTTTTCCACCCGGCTCCCCCCCTCCCCGGCAATAAATGTGACTTCGCAAAAAAAACCCAAAACAAAACACCAAACAAAAAAAACACCACCAAAAATAAAAAAAAAACCACACCAACAAAAATACAGGCGAGAGCAGCATCGCTCCGCTCCGGCAGCGCAGGAGGGGAAAAGAAAATCAGCTCAACGCCAAATCCTGGACAGAACAGCCGGGGGCTGGAGGGCTTTTTTTTTTTGTCTTTTTTTTTTTTCCCAAGTCTTTTTTGTTTCTTTGTCGGTTTTTATTCACAAGACTTAGTTTGCTTTTAAATTTCATAACTTATAAGGAAATAAGCTACATTGAAATAAATTAAACACAATAGTGAAGATCGTGCTGCTTTTTTTTTTTTTTTTGCCTTTCCCCCCCCTCCCTCTCTTTCTCTCCTTTAAACATGGCTTGGTAGAATAGGCAAACCAAATCGACAGAAAGCCAGGCAAAAAAAAAAAAAAAAAAGATTTAAAAACTCATCCCCCAGTGCCTGCCACTCAGCCATCGGCAATAAAACCAAACAATAAAAAAGGCATGAAATGAAACTCTGAGTTTTCTTTCGGGTTTTTTTGTTGTTGTTGTTTGTTCTCTCGTCTTTTTGTTTTTGTGGGTTTGGTTCTTTTTTTTACCTTTCGGCCCCGAATAAGAAAGAAAACCCCAAAGATGGCTAAAGGCGCTGCGGGTTTCGCTGGGGATGCTCCGGTGAGGGGGATCCAGCGCCGGCACCGCTCCGCATCCGCCGTGCCCATCGCAGCCAAGGGCGTCCAAAGCGGGGCAGCCTCGTAATAAATACCTCTGTGTGTGTGTGTGTGTGTTTGTGTGTCTCTTCCAGCGTGGGATATCCCTGCTCCGAACCCAAACGGTTCCCAAGCCTCTTCCCCTCGCGGTAAGTGGAAAGTTTCGCTTTAAAGTTCGCTCGTGGTGGGGATTTGCCATGCGCTCGCGCGGGGTTGGTGGTTTTTGTCGTGTTTAGTTTGTTGTGGCGGGGTTTTTTGTTGGGTGGTTTTTACGTTTGGTTTTTTGTTTTGTTGGGTTTTTTTTTTTGCTTCTCTCGTCTTTTTGTTTTTTTTTATTCAGGTGGGTTGCTTTCAAACCCCCGGGCTGGAAACTTTTCCCTTACAAACTTGTGTGGCTCTGAGCGTAGGAGGGAGAGATCAGGGTCGGGCTTGCTCCAGCTGCTGGTGCTGACTCCTGATCGCAAACCTGCTGACGTGCACCGGGATGGGGACCACGATCTTAGGGTTTCGGGAAGGTTCCCCTGTCTTGGAGTTGGCGTTGCCCGCCTTGACCCGTTTCCATTTCGCCCGTCTGTTCTGGAACCAGATTTTCACCTGCACCTCGCTGAGTTTGAGGGCGTGAGCGATCTGGGACCTCTCCGTCAGGGACAGGTACTTTTTGCAGTGAAACTCCTTCTCCAGCTCCAGCAGCTGCTCGCTGGTGAAGGCTGTTCGCCTCCGCCGGTTTTTGCCCGTGGATGTGGTGTTGGTGGAATTGGGGGGGTTTTGGGGGTTTTCCTCGAGCGCGTTGCCAGAGTCCTCTTCCTTGTGAGCCGCCTGGCCGGGGATGTTGTCGTCCGAGCTATAATCTAGATCGCTGTCCATGGAGAAACTTTCCTCCTTGCCTTTCGCGTCCTCCTCTGCTTTGGGGTCCTCCTTGCCCTGGCCCCGGAGAGCCCCGGCTGGGAACGAAGCAGAGGCCTCTCGTTAGCATCCCGCACCCTCCGTGCCGCGGCCGCGGCGCCCCCCCGCCCGGCCGCCCCCCCCCCCCGTGCCCGCTCGCTTGGGGTTTCTTTTTTTTTTTTAATTTCCCTTTTTTTATTTTTTTTTTTTTTTTTTTTTTTTTTGCCGGCGCATCTTGCGGTCGGATTGATTTTATCGATAGTTTTTCCGAGCGGCGGCGGGAGCTCGATCCTCCCTTCTCCTCGGCCCGGCGGCCCCCCGGGGCCAGCCCTGTCTCCTCCCGGGGGTCCCCCCCCTGTCCCCCATCTCCCGACCCCCCCCAAACCCGCGCAGCCGGGGCGATGCGCGGAGCGGGCGGCGACCCCCCGGTCCCCCCCCGGCGGCCCCGGCGCTCACTCACCGAGGGAAGCCTGGACGGCGTCGGCGGCGGGGAAGGGCAGGAGGGCTCCGTCCTTGCCCAGGAAGGCTTTGCCATCGTCGCCGCCGCCGTCCGCGGGGATCCCCTCGGCTTTCTCGAAGTTCCCCGGGGGCGCGAACTTCCTGGCGGCCTCCTGGTGCTGCGGAGAGGCGGGGAAGGTGCCGGGCAGCGTGGCCATGAGCGTGGAGGTGAGGGCCATGCCCTGGGCCAGGCTGGAGCAGAAGCCGGAGGGCAGGCTGGGCAGCTGGTGGTGGTGCGGGTGCGCGGGGGGCAGCGCGGGCTGCAGCGCGCCCTGCGGCAGCGCGGGCGGCGGC
>VWPU01007292.1:0-50586 GCA_013398955.1 Callaeas wilsoni
TGGGCCGCTCTCTCCCTCGCTCGCGGTCCCGCGGCGCCCCCGCGCGGGGAAGGGGAAGGCGGGGCGGTGGGGCCGGGCGGGTTCAGGCTCCGGCCATGGCTCAAGACACCGCCTCCGGGCCGTCTTTGCTCGGCCCCGCCGCCTCCCTGGGACATGGCGGCGGCGCGGCTCTGCTTGTGCCTCTTCCTGTCCCTGCTGCGGCTGCCCCGTGACGCCTTCGCGGCCGGCCCGGCGGCGGCGGGGCCCGGAGCTGGGCGCGGCCCCGGGGGTTCGTTCTGGCGGCGGGGCCTGGGCTGGGGGGAGCGGCCGGCGGGAGCCCGGGCCCGAGGGACTCGCTGCGTCCCGAGGGGCGCGCTGTGTCCGAGGGGCTCGCTGCGTCCCGAGGGGCTCGCTGCGTCCCGAGGGGCTCGCTGCGTCCCGAGGGGCTCGCTGCGTCCCGAGGGGCTCGCTGCGTCCCGAGGGGCTCGCTGCGTCCCGAGGGGCTCGCTGCGTCCCGAGGGGCTCGCTGTGTCCCAAAAGGCTCGCTGTGTCCGAGGGCCTCGCTGCGTCCCGAGGGGCTCGCTGCGTCCCCAGGGGTTCGCTGTGTCCGAAGGGCTCGCTGTCTCCCTGCGGAGGCCGCGGCTTCACTCGCCGGCGGCGAGCGGGTCGTGCGCACGCCGAGCCCCTAGTACAGTCCGCCGCCTTGAGAGGGCGTTTTAAAAATACATGCGTAATTAATTGAAGAAAAATAGTTTTATCTGTTCGGAGCAGAATTATACGGGACTACAGTGTTGTTTACCTGTGGTTTAACACCCCTCTCGAAGCTTGCAGGCTGTAGAATTCGGTAGTAGGTAGGCCTATAAAATACCTCTTTATTTTGCACCACCCTGCTTTAGCCAGCTGCAAGGAGATGCCCTCTGTAGCACCTGGAGAAAATACCATGGGTGCAAGCAATGAGATAGGAAGGGAAATGAAAGCCACTATATTTCTGTCTAGGCCAAATAAGAGTTTATGTCTTTTGCTTAACATTCCCTTACAAAGATATTCTTGCTCGTTTTATTAATTTTATTTTTGTTCTTAAGTATACTTCAGGGTTAAAAACAGATAAATGGGCATAAAGTAGCCTCTGCTTAATGGAGCTTGGGTTAATTAATTTCTAATTCTATTTCTTCATAGATGGCATGAATGTCTTGTTTATAGTTGTGGATGATCTGCGTCCTGTTTTGGGCTGTTACGGAGATAAGCTTGTGAAATCTCCCAACATTGATCAACTTGCTTCTCAAAGTATGGTGTTCACCAATGCATATGCCCAGGTGAGGTAAATGATTTTAACATGTTTTCTCTGTGCAAAATAATTACTGGTTTTATCACAGTAGGTGTTAGGCAGGCCAGCGGAAAAAGCAAGTATTTATTAATTTTAAGTATTTTCAGTAGAAAATAAATGATTGGGTTGAACTGTAGTGTGTGAACCTGTCTTTATTAGGGTGAGAAAAATGAAAACAGGGCATTTAAATTATGGTATTTGTGTTGCCCTTGGGGGAGTAGAATGCCACTTAAGAATTTTCACTGTTAGCAGTCAAGTGCTGCTTAAAAATGCCATTTTACTAAATTAGATTTCTCTTTTTCTACTGCTTATAAAAGTTGATGTTCTACTTTTCAATCTTTGTAGGGAATTAATTCTATAGACTGCTATAAAGAGACAGTTTATGTGGTAAGCATTTCTCTAAAATAGAGAACTCAAAGTCTTACTTCACTTGAATACTCTCCATAGGATGTCTACCTTCCCAAGTTTCTCTCTGTTGAGAAATTAGAAGTTTGGGTCTAATTCCATCTAGGGAATAGGACTTCAAAGCAATAACTGTTGGGTTTTGTCAGTCTGAAGCAGAATTGATCAGGCCTTTGGACTGTAACCCAGACCTTCTGTGTTTATCCTTTCTTTATTCTTAAGGCAGTCCAGATGAACTAGACTTTTGGCTTTTATTAGCACAGTTCACCTGCCACTGCTGCTTGATTCGGTGTGATGTGAGCAACCAGATTTCAAAAGCAGTGCCTATATGGAACCTGACTTGCTTTTTTAAAAACTTGCAGTTTGGATTTGATATGCTTAATAAGGATACTGTTCATTCCAGCTTGAAGTGATATGAAACTCGTTCCCTGTGATTCCCAAGTTTTCAGATGGTTATGGCCCAGCTAGGCCCAAGTCAGTTCGCACGTGTGTTTTGGGTTTTGTTCCAAATTTCTCTGCTTGGCTGTCTTTCTCCTCAGCAAGCTGTGTGTGCTCCCAGCAGAGTGTCATTTCTCACTGGCCGCAGGCCTGACACCACCCGGCTCTATGATTTCTACTCCTACTGGAGAGTTCATGCAGGAAACTATTCCACCATACCCCAGTATTTCAAGGAAAACGGCTACGTGACCCTATCTGTGGGGAAGGTTTTTCATCCTGGTATGGTTTGAATTGTCATTTGCTTAACATAGAAATGCTTGATGTGTATAGTCTCACAAACTTAGATAAGTATTGATGTGTGATTCTCGTCTATATTAAGAACCTAAATCAGAATCGTAAGCCAGATTTTACTGTGGTTGTCATTAAGT
Source organism: Callaeas wilsoni (assembly GCA_013398955.1). Classification (NCBI taxonomy): domain Eukaryota; kingdom Metazoa; phylum Chordata; class Aves; order Passeriformes; family Callaeidae; genus Callaeas; species Callaeas wilsoni. The sequence goes on from VWPU01007292.1 coordinate 2,572, forward strand.
CTTAAGGCATTAGAGATGAATGTATTAGATGACTTTTATCTAATGGATATTTTCACATCTTCTCTGGGAATTGTGGGAATAAATGTCTAACATGCTAAAAATACATCTGGAAGTTAGGTATCTGTTGAAAATGAAATTACTTGTTGGCTTAGTTCTGTCTGCACATGCTTCATGTTTCCTAATAGGCTGTGAGTCTGGATCAGGACACGTAGAATGTATGACTAATGCTTCAAGTTCAGTAGGAAATTAGTTCACTAGTTAAAAAGCAGTAACACTGCTGAGTTGAAGAATATTGTGATACTGGTGATCTTTTAGGTAGTTCCTTATCCTAAAACTAAACTTGCATGGATAGTTTTAGTACATGTTTCAGTTTATAGTAAAGCTAATCAAGGATATGCACGAAGACTGTTATTAATCCTGGGGGTTTTTGATTTTTTGTTTTGTTTTTTGTTTTTTTGGGTTTTTTTGTTGGTGTTCCCTGAAGTAAGGCTCTTCAACAGGCTTGAGTCTCTCACTCTAGTAAAAGTTGTATTTCAGGGAAAAATACCTGTCTTAAACTTTTTGACTTTTATTTCCTGGTTATCTTTTCCTCAGTTGTCAAAGATTCATTTGAAATGTTTCTTCATTTAGCATATTTGAAAAAAAAACAATCAAAGACAAGTTAAACTTGTGTCTGAGCTCTTCCTGGTTCAGTGAACTATTAGGCCATTTTTAATATCTTTATCCATTCCAGGGATTTCATCCAATTACAGCGACGACTATCCCTACAGTTGGTCCATTCCACCCTTTCATCCTTCAACTGAAAAACATGAGAATGATAAGGTAAGTGTGATTTGTGGCACTCTAACAGAGAAGGGTTTTCAGGATATAATAAACTTCTTGGTATCAAGCACAGGCAGTGCTCTGTGGGTTTTAAGGCTGCACCCTTGTGCAGGAAAACAACTAACCACTTCAGTGCTTTGTGTCTGTGCTTTCTAAAAGAAGGCCTGGATTATCAGTTGTGTGTTTTGTTAATCGATCTGCCCATCCTGCAGATGTTTTAAGTATTTCTAAATTGGTATTTGGAAACTTCAGTTACTGAGATATAAGCGAGAATGATCCTTATTTGTGTCTAGGTCATGAATTCCTTTATCTGCAAAGTGTGGTTGTTAACTTGCACCTGCAACTGATCTGGCTTTGCTTTAGTTAGTGACAAAACATTGTCAGTAGTCTTGGTAAACTTAATATGATAAAGACCTCAGGACCAAGTGAGCAGGGGCCGTAATTAAAATAATGTTTGAATAGTCCGGCCTTGTATAATCTGATCCAGTTTTCTAGAATGTTTGTTACTCTTAAGTGTGACACAAAAGAATCTGGTTTATCTTTATGCAAACATTGCATTAGCATTGTGTATAGGAGTCTGTACACTGCCCAGCAGGAGCTGCAGTCATGAGGGTACAGACAGCCTTGGCAGTGCTTTGGTCTTGGGTTTACTGCTGGAGAAAGACTGGTTTTAACAACAGCAACGTTTGCATCCATGACATAAGGGAAAGTATATTCATTTAGCAACCCTGCCGAGGCCACCTTTCCCTGGCAGCTGTTTAGTCTAATTTATCTCTCTTCACTGATTACACATCAGCCACTGCTGCCATTTGCTCAGAAGCTAAGTCAGTGGCTTCCAGGCAGCTTTCTATGAACTCTTAGGATCAGAAAGAATGAAAATGTATGTGTATATAGGATAACCAAATGCTGCTGCATCTCCCTTAGATCAGAGATTCTATTCATCATAGAAGCTGTGGGCTTTTGACCCATGTGACTACATTTAATCTTCTGCCCAGCTTTAGAGAGGATTTCTGCATTTTCATTGGCATGGAAGTTGCAATATTTTGTTGGTAGAAACAAATTGGTTTTAAAGTTACAGAACAGAGGATTTTGTCTTTGTACTTAACAGAAATTACTGAACTAATTTTTTTTTTCCATGAAGACTTGTAGGGGAAAAGATGGAAAACTTTATGCAAACTTGGTGTGCCCGGTGGATGTGAGAGAAATGCCTGGGGGGACTCTGCCTGATATTCAGAGCACTGAGGAGGCCATACGCTTACTGAACGTCATGAAAACCAACAGGCAAAAGTTCTTCCTGGCTGTTGGTTACCACAAGCCACATATCCCACTGAGGTACCCACAGGTGAGGAGACTGGAACCTGCAGGAAAGGGAACTTAGACGAATGTTGCTTTTGCTTTTAAAAGCTGTTCCCACAAATGCTTTATTGCTGTTTCTGGAAAGCAAGCTGGAAACCAGCCTTGATGTGGTGTAACTTCAGGAGTCACCTGTGATGCATTTAAGAATGTTTAATGACAATGAATTGTGACTCCTCAGCCAAAAGCCAGGCTTCTACCACCATAATGGTGACTGCTACTGCGTGGAGATGGGCTTCAGCTTGATAGAGTATGACATAATGAGGCCTTGCAAGATCTTGACTTTCATTCCCTGTTTGACTTGGTGGCAAAACTCCTACTGATTTCAGCAAAAGTGGTGTTGGACCTTTTATTGCAGTGTTGTTTTGAGATACAGGAGGCTGGGTTTAGGTACTTACTAACTCAGTATTTTTCAGGAATTGGTCGGGGATGTCTAGTATTGCTGTGTTTCACACTCTGGCGGAAGGGGAATGAAGCCTTGTAAACTGTAACATTAAAGGGTCCTGCAAGGGAAAATCGTTGCTGTTTAAACACAAAATTTGCAGTATATGTTAGAGCTGAGGATAGTCTTTATATTTGTTTTGTGTTGTAAAGGAATTTCTCAAGTTGTACCCCTTGGAAAATATCACATTAGCCCCAGATCCCTGGGTGCCTAAGAAACTGCCTTCTGTGGCATACAACCCCTGGATGGATATCAGACAGAGGGATGATGTGGAAGCATTAAATGTTAGTTTCCCTTATGGACCACTTCCAGATGATTTCCAGGTAAGCTGTCAACACAGTGCTCTGAAGTCAAACTGCCTTCACTTGTTCAAGTGCAAGGGAGGAGTCAGCTGCTCTTGGATGCTCCCAGTTATTCAGCAGCTGACCATTTGCAGTTACGAATTGCCTGCCTAGCATACTATCACCTCTAGCTCTAGGCAAACCTTCGCTGTCACTGCAGTGCAGTTTGCATGTGAGGGGATATGGTAGCAGCTACCAGTGCTGTGCTTGTGTTCTGAGTCTGTTTAACTGTTTCAAGGCAGCACCCATTTTATCTTCTTTTGCACAATTTTCCTTGACTCTCCAGTGCTCATGCCAAAATCAGGCACACTGGCTAGACCAAGAGATGCGGAATGGATTGGTTTGCAGTGTTTTGCTTGAAAGCACTTCTGGGAGGTGGAATTTTCTAACTGCCCCCTCCCAGTTTACCTTTTCTGGGACATTAATTGGGCTACAGACAATTAAAATTAAAGCTTTACAAGTAGAGTCCTTTAGTTCTTTTACACAGTCACCCCCAGGTTCTGCTGTATGTGTCTGGGGAGAAACTTTTTTTTTTTTGTCTCCTGTCTTCTTAACTTGCAGCGGCAGATTCGTCAGAGTTATTATGCAGCAGTTTCTTACCTGGATGTGCAAATTGGCCTGCTTCTGAATGCTTTGGATAATGTAGGACTCTCAAATAACACAATAGTAGTTTTTACTGCTGATCATGGTAAGCATTTAAATCTTTCTCGAGCTTACTGTTAAGAACTTCATTGTGCAACTCGGTGCTGGCATATTAATCCAGTGTGTGTTTCTATAATGTCAAGCAGAGCTATCACACTTTGTACCTCTGGCTTGTCTGAGCCAGATTGGAGGGACTGGCACTGGCTTCTGTGGCTGCACAGTTCTGTCCCCCTCAGGCACTTTAATCAGGTCGAGGGTTTGCTGGTAAGGGGTGAGGCTGCCTGCCAGGACACGGGGCTGAGCTTGCTGTATTCCCACCCCCTGCCAAAGGAGGGACTCTTGCTGGGAACAGTGCTCTAAGAGTACAGCCACCGCTCCTCCCCCCGTGCCATTTGTAGGAAGCCATCTGGTACAGTGGGTAACAGGCTTTCTCATTAACTGCTCAAGTGTGTTTTCTTACACTTGTCATTCCTACTTGCAGAGCATCTAAACTGATAGGGATATGGTTCCCTCTCATAACTGAGATCCTGCACACTCTGGATCCTGGTGGTAAAAACTTAATTTGAACTGTGGGACAAATACCTCAGGCATTTAATGCTTGTTTCAATACTCTTAATATTCATTAAAATAACCCTGTCATGTTCCCTTTAATTGAGGATGGCTTAGCTGATTTAAACCAGTTAGGATGTGAATTAACTACATCAATTTAAAGTCACATATTTAATTAATTTGAGTTGACTTCTGTGAACCTGTGTGTATAAACAAGCTCTCGCGAGTTGTAGAGCAATGGGAATAATACTCTTGGTACTAAAGTGACTCTAGATGTTCCTTCTGACTTGCCACTTTGACTTGAGTTTACATTGTAAACTGAATTTTTCCTTCCCTTGCTGTGGATAACTGTAAACAGTTGGTGTTTCCAGTACCATGGCTGGCAAAGTGATCAAGAAAAAACATGTGTTAATATAGCTGTCATAGAGTTCCTTTGTCTTCCCCCAAAGTGAAGTTGGCAGTGTATCTGCCTGGAAGGAAGTCATGTTGGCATCTCTTTGAAGAGGAAGAGGAGAGCTGAAAAGTTTTCTCTCTATTGCTTCCTCAGGGGTAGTGTCATGATATGGCAGTCTGGCATAGAGAGCAGCCTTGGCTCCAGGGGATGTTCAGCTACAGTGTTAACAGGAGTATTGGAGAGCTGGCAGCTGCCCAAAACTTAAATGAATGCCTTGTGGAATTGATCTGGAGATTCTTGCAGGCACTGTGACACACCCCAATTCCTCTTTTCTGCTGTTTTAATGCTAATTTCCTACTTCTAATCTAGAGTAGGGGAAACAAGGAAAGGTGTAATTATTTCCTTTATAAAAGAATATCAAGTTGCAAGATTTAGGTGGCTGTTGAAATAGCTTTCACATTAGAGAAAAGTCTTGTTACATCTAAATACAGATTATTTACCTTTTAATATAACGTTCTAATAGACTAGTGGCCTCAAGAGTCAGAGTCAATTTACAATGAAAAAGAAATGAGTACTGAATTACAAACCAGTATCTGCTCTGAATTGTGTTCTTTGTCGCCTAGGGTGGTCCCTGGGAGAACATGGTGAATGGGCAAAATACAGCAATTTTGATGTTGCTACCCGAGTGCCGCTGATGTTTTATGTCCCAGGAATGACAACTTCCCCTGTCAGTCAAGGAGCAAAGGTCTTCCCCTACCTCAACCCTTTTACCCATATTGGAGGCTCAGCACCTCAAGGTAAATTTCCAGTGCTTATTTTTTGTTTGCAGTGGGTACATAGAGGTGGCGATGTGTCTCCAGGAACCTTCAGAATTTACCTTGTCTTTCTGAAGAGTTCTTTTTCAAACTAATGGATATGATTATCTCTAAGGCTGTTGGAGAACCATAAGTGCAAAAGTTTTCTTGTTAAAAGTACATCATCAGCACACAGACTGGCATCTTCACAGCTAACTGCCACCCCTTAATTGCCTTGATTTTGGTACCCCCAAAAATCCAGTACAGAGCACTTTGAATAAAACACCAACCGAATTATTAGAAAGTTGTTGTCCAACCACTCTGTTCCATAACTTATATTTTGATATTATTTTTTCTAGGGCAAAGTAAAAAAGTGGTGGAGCTGGTGTCTCTGTTTCCAACACTTGCAGAACTTGCTGGCCTGCAGGTTCCTCCTGCGTGCCCGGAGAGGTCGTTTGGTGTTGTGCTGTGCACTGAGGGGACAAGCATTGTCCACTATTTCAATGTCTCTGAAGGAGAGGTGGAGCAAGGCAAGGAAGGGTGTGATGACACTGAGAGGTGTTTTCATGAAGAACCTGTTGCTTTCAGCCAATATCCCCGGCCTGCAGACACTCCCCAGTGGAACTCTGACAAACCAAAGCTGAAAGACATCAGGATCATGGGCTATTCCATGCGTACCATTGACTACAGGTACACTGTGTGGGTTCAGTTTGATCCCAACAACTTCAGTGCTCACTTCGAGGATGTCCACGCAGGAGAGTTGTACATGATGGAGACTGACCCAAACCAGGATTATAACGTCTATAACAATACCTCACATGGTTGGTTTTTCAGAAAAATTCTTGGCTTTCTAAAGCACTAGGGTTCAGAAACTTTGGGCCTGGTCTTGCAACTGAATTAATGCTTCCTTCTTTTGTATGAAACCTTTCTGTTGTACAGAAAACACTTGGATTGAATTAAAATCCTGCTTGTATCAAAATTAGCTATTGCCTTTGTCTTGTTACAGCCTTTACTGCACCAAAGTAGTCAGAGGGAACTTCTGCAGCTGTGTTTTCAAACACAAGCTTGTAACACTTCTGAAAAGGCCACACAGAGCATCAGGCCCATACTGTGAAACATCTCAGTGGTCTTCTGTAGCGAGTGAAGAATTAAATTTCATTATCTGTGCTGAAACTGTTGGTGTGAAAGGTGAAACTGTTGGTGTGAAAGGTGGAAAACCAGAAACTCACATGTTCGAGTGGCTGTGTGGAGAATGTAACTTGCAGCACAGGTCTTGTCCCCTTTACCCAGGAGACTTGGGGCTGGAGTGGCCAAGCAGACATTTGGTAGTGGGAAGGGCTGAGGTGTTTGCTCTCATTAGCTTTACCTCTTAGTAGAGCCCACAGAGAAACTTCATGTGTTTTATCCAAAATTATTTTAAATAAAAGCTTTAATTTGGAATTCATGCTTCTTATGATACAGCAGGAGAATCTGAATTTTTAATTAATTAATGTGTGTGAAATGAGTACTTTCATCACTGGAACACTAAATAAGACTGGGGGGTTAAGGTAACACCAATATGCTCTTCTGTGTGTTTTCCGGAGGATTGGTCTAATGAGTCTCCACAGGTGAGAGGAGATGGAAACCTTTAGCTTTTGGAGCTGGCTGGTTGCTGAACTGCTCAGTGCACTTGAGGGTTGTCACATCCAGTGACAGAGACCTGGATGTTTGCCTTCCTAGGTGCTAATGGGCTTGGCATTCTCTGTTTTGGACTAGGAGAACTAAAAGCCTCTCATTTAAGTTCGTAGTGTGGCATTTAGCAACACAGGATGTGAAGCATTAGTTGTCCTAAGCTATGCTGTAGGTAATGTCCAGATGGCCAAATGCATTAAGGTAAATATGTTTGTGAGCTTGTATCTGAGAAAAATGGGTTTGCTGAGTATTTTATTTAAGTGCTGTCTGTACTTTGTGCTCACAGCCACAAGGTACACAGTGCTTTAGTGTGAGGGCAATAATCTGTGTTGTTTTCTATCAGCCTGCTGGATTTCTGCAGTTCGGTCTTGGTAGTCGAGAGTCTCAGAATTTGTACCTTAAAAAATAAGAGCTTGTTCAGACCGTGTTAATTCCTGCTACCTTCCTTAATGGACTGCTCCAATTCCTACAAAAAGCCAGCCATTACTTGTCTTCCTCAGATAAATTGACTTTAATATCCTAGAAAAGCCACAGACATAACTTTATTTCATTAAAATCCATGTGACAGTCTTATTCCTAATTAATGTAGGGATACCCACCATGCATCTGATTCTCTGTTAGAAGACAGTGGTTATTTAGTGCCTTAAACTCCATTACAAGAATATATTCTTATGAACTTGTCATTTGTTTTACTCAGCCTGAGATCCTTTGCGTTCTGCAGCATTATTATTCCAGGTAAAAATGTATTTTTCCCTCATTTATGCATATATACTTAGATCCTCAGCTGGTGTGAAGTACTTCAGTTGTATGTAGCAGATTCAATGTAGCTATACCAATTTCACACTGGCTGAAGGTGTGTTTTACTGAGAGCAGTGCCAGGCAGAGATTTGGAGTCTGCAGCTAGAGCTAATTATATCTCTGACACACTTTCCTTCAAAGGAAAATCAAATATTGGGGAAGTTATTTTGGGGAATGTATTGAAGCGTTAAGGATTAATCTAAATCTCCGGTATGCTGGGTCAGTAATACAATGTGCATTTAAAATTGTTCTGGCAAATGGGTATTCTCTGAGACTTGGCTACGTGAGCTTTGTGTTTTGTTCTCCTGCTAAGACATCTGCAAAAAAAAACCCCACAGTTTTTGGGAGATGTAAAATTACAGCATGTAGATAAATTATTTAGGATTTTATTTGCATGGAAACATTTCTGTGCGTACCCTGCCCTAAGCCTTCCATCACTTCAGGCAATTTAATTTTTCAAGTGGGGAGATAAAAGTCCTGGTGCTAGGTGATGAGTATTTTTTTCCTCAAGTCATTCTCTTTATATTGAAAGGGAAAAGCTGCCCTTGACCTTTCTTAATCAAAATCCAGTAATCTTTTGGGGAGACACGAAACAGAATTGTCTCTGACAGCCAGTGAATCAAGATGTATCTGCAAGCTCAGGGCAAGGACGTTCCTGAGTAATTGCAGAAGTCCCTGAGCAAGGTTCTACAGTGCACCTGGAGAGCTGGGCCCTTCTGCCTGCTGCTGAGGTAGGGCAGAGTGTTTCTGGGGTTGAAAGAGTAAAAAAACCTCTGCTCTCGCAAGTGCCATGCTAGTTTTGTTACGGAACTGGGTGAGCGCGGTGCAAATCCAGCAGTGACAAAGGGAGAAGGCCCGATTTTTCAAGCAAACCAAAACACTGCTTCTGCTGGAGAGCCTGAGCTGTGGGTCTTGCCCGGCTGAGCAGCCTCCACTGAAGAACAAAAGAGCTTAACAGGAGCAATAAAAGTAAAGTGCTCTTGTGAGCAGCGCTGTCTCTAGAGGGAAGAGGTTGCAAGCCAAGCATCAGGAAATAAATGAGATGCCAGCGTTGACCCTATTTCTCAGGATGGCACCAGAACAGCTGGAAGAACAGCATGATGCTGCCTCAGCAGGAATTGTTACCTGTGGTACGTGTATGGAGAGCCTCCACTGGGGACTGCAGAGTAGCCGCCGTAAGCACTTGGCACAGAGCAGAGTCAATAAACAGACCTCTGTTAATAAGCTAATGTACAGCAGTGATTAAGCAATGGAATTAAGATTTTGGTCCCTAAACAGCTGTACATCAGTCAGTCATAACTCATGATGTTTTTTCAAGTGTATAGATGCACAGCATCCTAAATCAAACTTTTTGAAGGAAAGTAAAAAATACTCTACATACAAAGCAGAAGCAATGGGAATCTTAAAAAAAATGGAGGCGGCTGTGTTTGGGTGTTCTTTGTAGCACTACAGGAATGTTTATGGCATGCTGTTTGCAAAGCAAAGATTTGGGTCTAATTTCAGGCATGCTGTGCACGCTGGAGTAGATGGAAATGCTGTAGCTCCACACTGTGCTGTGCAACAGATTGGAATCCCCTCTTTGGCCTGTGCTTGCTGGGGGAAATGGAGTACATTTCGGATTAATGTGAGAGTTGCAAGTGCGTTTGTGTGCTGAGGCAGGCGACGGCAGCTGAGAGTCCCGGCTATTGGTCAGATGTTACCTAATTAATCACCATTGCATGTTAATTATGTATTAGTGACTTGCTGCTGTGTTGGCTTGGTCAAGTGGAGTCCCCTGCTGGAACGAGTGTTCCACAGCATGAAGGATGGGATATGGACGTGACGGTTCAGTATCAGGGATGTTTCTTAATTCCTGGTGCCAACGTGTATTTTCTCTGATAGGCAGCAGCATCACCAGTGGCAAAAGGGCAATAATGTCATGGTTGGCACCCAGGCTTGCAGGGCACTGTGCACAGCTTACGTTTCATGTACTTGGGAAGTGCCTGGTAGTTGCAGCTGAGTTCCTTTGTTGAATGTGTAATTCTTATCTTTTTTTTTCCCCTCCAGTGGTTACTTAGCATTCAAATGTGAAACGCTACATAAAGAATGAAATTGCCTTCCTGGTAACTAGGTTTTCCAGCGCTTTACAGTTTTCTAGGCTATAGAACTTCTTGCTTTTCACATCAGAAACTCCCAACCAAGTTAAGATGACTCTGTGTCAAAACTTTTTATGTCTCTGTGTTTGACGTCCTAGCTAACGAAAATTATCTTCAGATCTGCATGGGTGGATCTTGACTCCAATGTTCTTCTCTGCCTAAATGTGCAGGTCTCCTTTGAAAGTCTGTGGGAGTTCTGCTTATGAAAGAAGATAGATTGCCAATGTCAAGATCCACCATATGAAGCAGCAAAAAGAGCTTTTTGCCCTCTATCTGTAACACTTGTCTCAGTGCTGAGTAGCAGAAGAACATTTCTATCCAGCAGTGTGTGAAGGCCCCAACTATAATGGAGTTTTGACTAAGCAAGAGGAAATGGCAAAGTCTGAGATGTTTCTGTAGGTGCATTTGGACAGGGAGTAGGATAATAGAGTGAAGTAGCAGAGAAAGAAACAGTAAGATGTAATGAACAGTGAAATCAGATATAAAGTCATGATGTGAAAGATTAGGATCCAGCAAGAAAACAGAACAGAAATCTAAAGAGAACAAGATTGGGAGGGGAAACATTTTATAACTCTGGTTTTAGGCTCTACAGACATTTAGGGGAACTCAGATCTTCCTGTTTCTGCTCTGATTTTTTCCTGTGTTTTAAGTTTAAAATCTATGAGTTTTGTAAATGTTGTATTTGCACAAGTTCTTTGAATTTATCTCTGAAGCACTTTTGAAAATCTACTTTAGTATGTTGTGATTTTTGTCCCAAGTATACTCAGTCTGGCATTATCCATGCATTCAAAACCCTTGCCCTTTTCTTTTGGTCCCAATGCCAGAGTAGAATCAAAGTCTGTAATTTCCAGTGTGTGACAGGCTTGTGTTGAAGATTCCCTGTCTGCTGTGTGACTGAAGAGCAGTTACCTGTAGGTTACAAACCCGTAATGGTTTGTGCTTCATGGCCACCCTCACTAAATGTCTGGCAGGCCTTGGGGTTGGATTCTGCTGAGGCTGCTTGGTAAGTGTTGGGGAAGATGAAACAGGAAAGCCTTATAAATATGATTGCCTTACAAAAGATGCTGAGAATAGGGAAACTATAAGTGAGATTGAAATGAAAGCAAACTTTGAGATTCTAAGCTTTAGTTTACTGAACAACTGGAAAACAATGGTATGGCTGGCTGAAGGTAATCCCCTCTCTGATTGAACAATACCCTCTGCCTGCAGACAGGTCCAAGGGTCAGCGCAGACCCTACTGGCTTGGCAGCAGGGGTCCAAAGAGGAGTTTCTAGAGTTTAAAATGTAACGCAGTGTGGTACTGTAACAATTCTTATAGGCTGTATGTAAATTCTATAAGATTTGTATCTTGTACTAGATTGGTTAGTGGAAATTAGAATATTCAACACAGAAGAAGATTTATTGTATTGTAAATGAGAACCTCGCTCTCTTTTCCCTCTTTTCCCTCTCTTCTCCTTCTCTCTTTTCCCTCGCCTTTTACTACTTCCCCTACTTCCCCTCGCCCTTACTCTCTTTACTCTTACCTTTGCTTCTCTTGCTCTCTTACTTTCCTGGCCTGCTCCGAGCTGCAGCTGGCAGCTCCAAGCAGGGCCACTATACCCACGCCCTTCATAAATAAACTACACACTCTAAAACCTAACCACAAAGATCTCTCATCTATAACCGTCCTGACCGTCCAAACCAACCAAGAAGAAGATCTCACAGTAAGGTGGGGACAAATGGCATTAGTGTGGTCACGCTGCAGTGCTGTGCTGGGCTGCAAGTCTCATGAACAAAGTCCTGCTTGTGCCTCTTCTGTAGACATTATAAGAGCTGCCTGAGTATTATCTGACTGCAGCCTTCTTTTTTTTTTTTTTTTTGTCAGGGAGGTGTTGATTTGATTAAATCAAACTGTCTTATGTAGAGATATTGCTTTGGTGACAGCTATATTGAAAAGTTTCGCTTTGATAAGATCAGGGACCTTTGCTTCAATTTTATTTCAATTTTTTATTATATTGCATAATTTTGACATAATTTAAAAGGGTATTATAACAAATGAGAATGCAATTACTTTGTAAGAATAATAAAGTCAAAACAAAAAATTTTGATCTCTGAAGGAGAGTGTTCATCTTCATCAAAATGAAGCCATTTACTTCACAAGTGTCAATTCAAGTTTTTGAACCAGATTTAAAAAAAAAAAAATTGTCTTGTGGGAAAACTGAAATTTTGGCAGCAAGAAAGTGATGGAAAATCCCAATTCATGCATCTCCTTGTGGCATTAAAAGTGATGGAAAATCCCAATTCATGCATCTCCTTATGGCATTAAAATGCCAATTCTAATCTGGCTTCACAAATAATTATTCACGGCAGCAGAGCGTTGAGGGCTGGAAGTGGGTTGAGGCCATTTGTGTTTGCAGTGCTCTGGCACGAGGGGCCAGGAGCTGGGCGGGCTGGTCCTTGTGGGGCCCTCCAGCTCCGGGATTGCACGTTCCTCGTTCTTTGAGGAATGGAGCAACAGCTTTTTGTTCCAATTCCCATCTCACTGCCACCGTCAAGCTCTGTTGCACTGCCTCGCAGCTCACCCCCTGCTGCTGTCAGAGACTTCTCCTGCTTCCAGGAAAGCCAGCCTGCACAGCCTCTGCACAGCCAAAAAATCCTTCCCCTGGCAAGAGAGCTGCGGTGACTTTTAAGCAGGGCTCTTTTTTTTTTTTCCCCCTCAACAAATTGCTTAATAAGAGGGCAAATATTAATCACATGTCTGGAAAAAGTTTGTTTTGATCTCTGTGTCTGCTGTTCCAGCTTTAAAGAACACAGCCTTTTCTGAAACGTTTTCCTGGTAATAGAATTAGGACATAATTCCTAGAAGACAAATCTTGGCAGGTATGAAGTGTATAATACCTATCCTTGACTGAACCTACAGCCTAGCCTAATACTTCCCACATTTTCCTGGTTTCAAAGTGAGTTTGATCTTGTGCTGAAGGAAATGATTCTCTTTACTTGAGCCTTCTTGAATATTTCACAGTAAGAAGGATGTGATCCATTACTTCAGGAGCCCTCATTATGTGCAGCTGTGGAATACTCATCTTTTTCCTTTATCTGCTCTGCTGGGAAACTTGGATACCTTGTTTTACTAAACAAAATCAAGATCAGGGATGTTAAAAATAGATTGACTTATTGAACTTGATGGAGTAATCATTTTCTTGTCGCCAGCTTTATCTTTTCTTTGCTGAAATAAGATTAGCAGAGATTAAAGCTATTTATTTTGGAGGTATAGCATTCAGGTCAGGGAAGCTGTGATGGGTTTTTCTTTAAAAAGATCTTCATATTTTAAGAATTTGCAAACCCTCATTTCTTTTGAGGGTTGTTTGTTTCTGCAACTGCTGCTCTTGCCTGCAATTACTCTATTCCAAGAAAATACTTGGTGGAAACACCCAAGTATCTTCTGTATTTGTTCCATGTTGCTCAGTTAAAGCAACAATGTTCTTTCTGATATAAAGCCATGCAAATGAGATGTGAATTTTTCACCGCCTTAATAAGGGATGGTTTGTCTAAGGATTCTTCTAAGATTCACTTTGTGAAAGGAGTAAGTGCTAACCTTCAATTACCTTTATCAAATACAGTGACGGCGTGACCTAGTAAAGCATTAAGCCACGCACCTAAGTACATTCCTAGTCAGTAAAACACTTTAGTGTGCTAGCTGAGTTTGTGTTTAAAATGCTCTGGTGAGTCCAGGTCAGAAGTGTGTGGCACAACCATCCCAGCGCCAGTGCCACCAAAGAACCAGTGTGCTGAGAGCCCTGCCTGAGGGGGTCTGAGTGTTAAATCAGTAGGATTTCATTTCTGCTAGGAAAAAAACTGTCTTGGTGCTCTGTGTTTTAAGGTCAGTTGTTCACTTTTCAGGAATGTGTTGGGTGACACTGGCAGTGTTTTGGGAGCACAGGATGGAATTTCTATGCTAGTTAAGGCTCCCACATCTCTCTTGCATGTCTCTCTTCAAACTCTCCTGTACTTTTTAGTTTAAAAGAAGAGCCAGATCTGGATTTCTCAAAATTTATTGTATCCTTGATTACAGATCAATACTACTTCACTTACACTGAGAGGTTTAAATGAGTCACAAGGCATTAAAGCTAGAACCCAGGAAATGCAAACACACAGCGTTTTATGGAAAGTGTCGCCCACCAACGCCGTGTGAACGTTCCCTGTGCTCACGGAGAGCGCCTGCTCTGCCGCGCACCGCCTGTTCCCGCAGAGCCCCGGCGGGAGGAGGCAGCGCTGCGCTCCTCGGCCCCGCTCTGTCGGGATTTCCAACCAGTTCCTCCCGTGCCATCCGCAATGTGGGAGCGGCTCTGCTCTGTAATTCCAGAGCTTCTCGACTAGAGGTCAGTAACACATCAAAGAACGGGAGCCTGAGAACCAGAAACCCCGGCATATTAGCTGCCACTAAACATTTCATTTTGCATTTGAAATAAAGACTTGTGATTTGGTTAATCAGCAGCAGCTATAAGTTCATACAGCTATGGGATAAGAGTAGTGGAGTGCTTCTATTCTCTATTTTTTAAATTCTTTTTTGGTATTAGAAGCATGTTGTAAGTAGTGCTTCCAAATTTTAAACAATACGAAAAATCATCACCCTTTTAATATCACTTGGTCTTATGTAGTAAGTTGGACATTTTGATTTGATATGTAGTTTAGAAAATAAATCTGATTTTTAGAAATTTTTACTGCTAATTCTTTATATAGTCACTTTAGCTGCATTGGCATTTTCTCCTGACAGGGCTAGCTAATTAGCTTGGAAGAGAAAATCAGTGTCTGAGGCAGAGGTGGTTAAAAGTAGATTATAGATAGGCTCGGAGTCTTATTTGTTGTGTCCTTACAACTTCGAGTGTAGAATAGATCAGTCACTATTTAATAAAGGGCATGGGTTTAGGAATGCATAAAGGTAAAATAGAGATTTTTTTGTTTCAATTTACTTTAAAAATAATCTTTATTGTTCTGTAATCATTCAGTTCTATTTTTTTTCCCCTGCTGAACTGTTTCTATTCAGTGGTAGAGGAACTGGTCATCTGGACAATTACAAGCAATTTATGGAGTATCCCTTTCTCATCCAGACACATTTCTTTAAAAGATGTCTTGAGCTGTGCTGCTATCTTAATAGCAAGTTGGTAAAATACGTACTCTGAATAATTTCTTCATAAAAGCAGGCACAAAGGATTCTGTTTGTATTCTTTAAGTGCGTCCTGTCCTGAAAATACTCATTTCCTTTATCATGACTAATGCCATTACTGAGTGGTCTTGCTGAGGCATTTAGGTCAGCTGTGTCCATGACCATGATTAGAGCCTTTGTCTCCAGCTAAAATGCTGATTCCTGTTTGAATACTGCACCCTTAAGAGATGTGCTCTAAGTGTTTCTGAGGGAGACATCTCTGTTTTCCAGCATTTTTCTGTCAGTTGTTTTTTTTTCCCTGCAGACAGAAACCTAGACCAAGGCATTTTGATAGTCTTGGTACTCAAGTCCTGTTTCTTCCCCTCACACCACTTTTACACTTGCATGATACATTATGATTTATGCTACAGTTGGTAAAAGTGGAACCAAATGTAGTATTCTAAAAAAGTACTATCTGTACAGATAAGTTCATAGGGAACCTGTGAGAATAGTGAGAATATAAAGTCATGTTTACAGCAAAAAACTCCCAGTGTATTGAAAATTTAAAGAAATAAAACCAGATGATGGAAACACAGGTACCTCTTGGGCTGGAGCAGCAAAATGCATTAGTCTAAAAGTGGCTGGTTTTGAGAAATGATTATGCCTTGGAAATGTTACGTGCAGGACATGGAGGTGAGTTTGAGGGATGGTATTTAGCTTTCTAAGAATGTTATTAATAATAGTTACATTTAGAATGGGGATCAGGCTGTAAAGACGTGTCCTTTTCTTCATTTCTTTTCTCAGGCAGTCTTTGGGCTGCACAGCACCTTCACTGCTGTGGCCAGCTTGCACTTCCATGGTCTCTATGTCCTGGTCAGTAACCCTGACCTACTTGGTGCAATACCAGCACCTCCCTATTTAGCACCAGCAAGGCAAAAAGATCTTCACAGCCAGCAGTCACTGACTGGGGGCTGAACGGTTTAAGTGCTTTTAAAAGCCCGGGGCAGTCATCTCTTCAGGTCTGGCATCTCTGGTTCTGGAGCTTGCACATTGGCAGAGCGCTCCCTCCGGCCTGCCAGCTCCAGAGTGAATGGTGACAGGCCATCATCATCTGTTAGACCCTGTCACTCCACCGGGTTTAAAAGGGAAACCCGAGCTTGTGGGGTACAGTCGAGGACTCTCATGTGTTTGATCATTGAATGAGTTGGGGAAATGAAATATACTGGGAAATCTGCTTTTTTTAGCCTCTTTCATAAAGTAAATCGAGTTCTCTGCTTGTGTGACTGCGTGAAAGGCACTAGGATTAGCAGATTTGCATTGTTTCACTCAAATGACAAAGGCAGATTTCTAGTTTAAGTGGTGCTCTGGTTTGGGTTTTTTCCTAGAAAGTGTTCAGTGTTTCAGGTGTCCCGTTCGCAGTGCCAGACACCGTACAAACCATCGAGGCAGGAGGTTTGAGCTGCGGCTGAGCCAGCTGCCAGCAGCAGGGACTGTCCCACCTCCGAGCTGCTGGTCACAGCTGGCTGGCTCTGCCCTTTTTTGGTGCATGTCTGATTCCCTGGAAACTGGTTCAGCTTGATAACCCACCAAGAAACACTTCTTTTTCCCCCCTCGTCCTGTTGGTTCAGCTCTCCAGTAAGTCAGAGTGGGACCAGAGCCAGAGCAGGAAGGAGTAAGTGGCCTAAGACACATCTCCTGCCTTGCAGAACTTGGCACCTATGTGAAAAAGATGGATCAAAGCAATGCAATTGCCTTCCCCTTCCTAGCAATGTGTCTGAACTTTTCCAGTGGCTTTGCAAGGAGTGTGGTGGTTGTATGGAGGCAGCAGTACAATTAGGGATGTATTTTGTTGCCCGGGTGAAGGGGTCAGCCTGGCCAGATATCAGAAGGGGATGGGCACCAGGTGGGAACTGGATGAGCTATTCATGTAGTGATACTATCACTTTCCAAAGTGGGCAGTATCAAGATCCAAACCAGACTTTTTTGGCAGGTATAAAAGACCATTGAAACACTGCTGCTTTAGCATATTACTGGTGGCTTGGACAACAACTGAAAAAAATATAATAATATTCCCATTGGGATGTTGCTTTATCCTGTGTTGTTCTGAAGATTAATTTTTGTACAGTATGATTTTACCATTATGGATCTTTAGTCTAATCAGAAAATGATAAAGTTGTGCAATATTAGCAGACAACTAAGCCAATGTTTGCTTTAGGGTGAGTGAGTTGTTCCAGCTCCAGGTGGAATCTGTAACTTGGAACTTAGCAGATTTCTTCTCCTTTTCCCTGAAACTCTCCAATCTGCTCTTACAGTCCACTGTCTTGGACTAACAAAGAAGGTCCTTTAGCTCTGTGGTAGTACACTGTCTCAGAAAGCCCAGCTTTAGTCCTATAATTGTCTTATCTCCATAGACTAATTTCGTTATTGTTTATAGCTTTTGAAAACGGGCTTATTGCCAATGTGAAAGCAAAGAGCAAAACTCTCTCTGTGACAATTTTCATACATCTGGTATAATGATAAATATTTTATATTATTAATAATAAATAGCAGTTTTATAGAATTGGTTCCCTTTTATGGGCAATGGTAGGACAGCTGTCTAGCTTGTAGTTTTATAATTTGTCCTACAGGCAATTTTGTGCTTATGGCATATTGACTTCAATAGGGAATTCTGCTTAAAATCTGATCACTCTATTTCCATGAAGGCAGGTGTAGGCATTTGGTTTCCACTGCCAGATCCCTGGGTGCCTCTTTGGAGAGGCCTTGGAGGAAGAAATCAGTGGGATTTCCAGGTGTGTCCTGCATGTGAAAGGTGAACTTTCTAGGAACAATTACAATGATCCACAGTGTGAGAGAACTGGAAAATTACCTGCCCTCCTCTTAAGAATTGTTTTAATCTCCTCAGAATACCTTGTGACTTTGGCATTAGGAATAGGATCACAACTTGGATCAATGTTAATGAGATTGCAGCAACAACTCAAAAGTTTATCCAGAAAAGAAGCCACATCATGTTGATACTGTGGAAGTACAAAGATCTCTTTTTTTGGTTTCCTGATGTGTGCTGGAAGACATGTCTTACCCCATCAGTGGTCCTTGTGTTTCAGTGGGACTTGCTGGGGAGGATTACTGCCCCTGTCTGAAGGATACCCTGATTCACCTAAGTGGCAGTCCCAGCCCCAGAGAACAGCCACTGACACCGAGAAAAGCTGATTGTATTTAGCAGAGCTCTCCAGGTCTTGTGAGCTGAGCTAAGCTGCTGCCTGGCAGGTGAATCAGAAAGCTTGAAAGCAGTAAGGATCTGGAAGAGCTGCTGGCTTCCCCTAACAAGACCCTGACTGGCAAGTCAGGTTTAATACTTCTAACATTAATAGCAAAAATGCTGCAATTTACAGACTAGTTCTCGGACACAAACCAGATACCAGGGATCCAGTAAAGAAAGTCTTAATGCCCAAGGCTATTGGGCCACTTTTTCCACTCTTTCAAATAACCTTGCCTCTCATAAATCTGTTGCTCATTTAAAGCAAACTTTCTGCTTGCATCAGAAATTACTTCCAGCATTGGATATGAAGCATTCTGCAATATGTTTTAAAGTGAGGGCTGGATTCACTGCTTAAATAAAGAAAGCCAGTTTGCTTCAAACGGATCATTTATTGCTACCTTCATGCTGTATATTTATTGTGAGGATATTGTCACATTTCTTTCAGTTTTGAAAATGTAAGTTGGATTTTCTCTTTCAGGTTGCCATCTGGTGTATTGCGAACAGTCTCAGAGAGTAAGAGGCCATCTGTTAATACTTTTTCAGGAAGCTTTTTATAGAGCAGTGAAGTGGCAAATCTCAAAAACACGTTGTAATGACTTACAAGATCTCGGGTATGTGTACAAGTAAAGGCTGATATTTTATTCCTATCAACAATATAGTTATCAAGCTGGGGAGGAAAGGAAGAGAAGAAAGAGAACTTGCACACAAATGCACATGCATTTTAATGGCTCTATTGCATATATTACTTTTTCTATTTTTACATGAAATGTAAAGTGAGTTTCTGAAGCTCCGATTCAGTTTATGCTCATGTACTTTAGCAAGACTGATTGCCTCTTTGAGAAGCTGTTTCCTTCTTTAACCATTAATAGAGATCAAATTACCCAGGATTTTGCCTAATAATACTAAGAATGTAGTTTGTGTTCCCTTAGCATGCGACTTTGCATCTCTAGTGGTTGGTACTCCCAAGATGCTGATATGTCTATCTCAAGATCCTGCCATGTAGGAAAGCCTCCAGTTCAGACCTGGCAACAACCTCAGGCCGATATTTGGTGTATTTCTATGGCAAAAGGTTATTTTCACATTCAGCTCTACGAGTAGAGAGATTTTCGACCCAAATTTTGTATGCTCAGTCAGTCACTAATGGTAGCAGTGGAGGACATGACTGACAGAAGTGTTGCCTGAGTATTCTGGCTGTTGTAGGAGTCGGTACTGGCTTTATTGAGAGCCTCTCTGTGGGCTGTATATGTTGGGCCATTTTTTTCCACTTGCATTGACTTCCTCCATAATTTTGTGGCACAGCAGAAGCAAATAGAGCTACATCATGTACCAGCCTGTGCGGTGCTGAGGTTTATCTCAACTCTGTTCTGGCCTCTCGGAGGGGAGACGTTGCTTTCAGGATCAGATGCTTTGAAAGCACTCAGAGAAGCATCAAATGACTGATTGCTTTGTGGGCCGGACATGCAGAGAAAGAAAGGCAAGTGCTGATTATCTAGGTGTCTAGAGTTTTGCTACCACAGAGATAAGGTGGTTTTTTGGGTGCTCAAATGAATCCTTCCTGAATGTTATGTTCCACTTCCAGCTCTGCATCATCTGAAGTGTCCCAGTCAAACACTTTTTTCTGTATTTTAATACTATATTAGTTTTCTGTGCTTTGAGTTCTGCAGTAACAAGATTCTGTAGTGATGTTCTTGGGCATCCCTCTGTGGAACAAGTCCTGCTTCAATTAAATGTAATAGTAAGATCTTTTTCTCTTCAGTGGTTCCAAATTTGATAGTGAGACATCAAAAGTATCGTCCAGGTGTCACTGATAATAAACGTCAGTGCTGCTGCATGTCAAGGTCATAAAAACCTGTAGTAAGGGCTGTTCAGACTGGCATTGTGCTTAAATACTATCATCATTTAAACAAAACTAGGCAGTTCTAAAAGCAAAGGCAGCATGAATATCACCATAAAATTAAGCCCACTAGCCAGTGGTGAGAGAATCTGAAGCCTGTATGTTGGAAGAGTTCTAAAAGCAATGCAGGTTGGTTTTTCAGTGCTAAAACCCCTCAGAAATAGAGAAATAAGTGATCCCAGCAGTGTTCAATGTAATGTGAGTCAATTGTGCATAATGGTATTGAGCAGTGGTCAGAGTATCTTCTGAAAGTTTTATTTATAAAAAAGGACTTTTCTTCCAAATTATTTTTAGAAGCATTCTGTTTTATTGAATGAAGAAAAACTAATCTTTGTCTTGTTCCTATATTTTTAGTGTAAAAGAAAGATAAAGAATGAACAATAAAAATTGGGGGAGGGCTTTTTTGTTGTCCAAAAAGATCCAGTATCAGCTACAATTTTTAGTTAAGAAGCATGCTTTTTTCCCCCATCTAATACTCATACTATGTTGTTGAATGATTATTAACCCCAGGCAACAGGAAGTCATAATTTTTAAACCGTATTATTTGAGAAAGCTATTAGAAAGGCCTTGAATCCAGGGAAGCATTGACAGAAATTAGTTCTGTTATCTCTATTCTTTCATCTCAAAACAAGCCTAGGTGGTCTTGACTGGCAGCTGCCCTGGGCTTTAGCATCTTTCTTTCTTTGTTAAACAAGAGAAACTGCCAAGAGGTCTCCTGAGATGTCAGGAAGTTAAGTGCTGGTGTGAAGTGTGAAGATGTGCCTTGTGTCCTTCATCCATTCCATGTCTGTTAAGCCAGGTCAGCACGTAGACAAAAAAGCTCATGGCTGAAAATAGTTCCTCAGAGGTGGAGGCTTATACAAGTCCCCTAAAAATTACCTGCCAACAGCTCAGCACTGAGAATTATGGCTTGTTGGGTCACCCTAGAATAGATTAGGACACTCTTCTGCAGATGAGTGGATTGCATTAACAGTGCATTCCTGATGAATTCGGAAGTGCCCTAGCATATGGGCTACTGCATTTTGCAATCAGAACTGAGATGCCACCAACACATCTGTGTGCTACACCTGAGTTGTACTGGTGAAATCTGGAGCCCAGGCCTAGGAAGTGTCAAGAACAGAACTTTCCTGTGTTGTGGTTTGTCCTGTGTTGCTGTGTGTCACATCTACGCGCTGGCGCGTGGATTTACTGGGGCAATGAAATATGAAAGATTGACTCTAGTCCTGTTTAGGGTTAGGAGTCTGTAAATCCACTGTGCTTGCAGAGACCAGGAATAATTTAAACACTGCTCACATTCCTGCCTCCACAGTAGGGATGGGTATTTTGTTTTGAGGATTTTTTTCCTTATCTCAACTGCTGTACCATTTGGCTATCTGAAGCTTTTGCATGCTTCACAAACACCATCTGTTACAACCCAAGACACAAACACTGCAAGTGATTAGTAATATAAGGCAATGTTGCAGCTGTATGTGGTGTGGAAACCTGATAGAACCAGAACTTTCTTTGTAAACCTGACATGCTGAACAGTGTGTTTGTGATTTGGCTAAGCTTTTGCATTCATCAAGTAAAGATTAACTTTCTGCTGCTGTGGAGACATGACAGAATAAAAAAAAAAATTAAAACATTCCCCCCCACCCAAAAAACCCCAACCAACAACAAAAAACCCCAATCCAAAGCAAAACAAGAAACCCCAACAAAACCAAAACAAACCCCAAAAGCCCCAAGCCTTCCATTTAGGAAATGCTTTTGTAGCAGATACAGCATCTAGGACAGAGGGCGTCCCTAGCAGGGAAATGTTTCCAACTGCCAGGTGATAATATTGTATTAGATGAATCTTTTCTGGATTGAAATAGCCTATATATTCTGATCAATGCCCTTTTAAAGTCATAAAACACTTAAAATATACATATAACAGGGACTATTCAGCTGTTCTGGCCATGGGCAGACTGCAATAAATACCAATACACTCCTTCTTGTATTGTCATTCATGTTCATGCCACGGACTGGTTCTCCTTGAGCTCCAGTACTGGTTTTTCTCTTTGTTTTATCCTCCGGCCTTGATTTCAGTAACAGATGAAGAACTGCTTATGCTGGAGGGTACCAAATTAGAGAGGAACACTCTGTGTGCTCATGGATGTACATGAGAATGAACAGGAAAGGAGAGGAAGGCTTAAATTCGACTGCCTGCAGGATAACTGTGTTACTGTGTGGTAAGTGAGGGCATGGTCCAACCACAGAGACAGAAACTCTGAATTGGTGAGATGAGTCCCTTTCTAATGCTGAATAAAAGAAACTGTTCAAATCAATAATGGTAACAGTTCTGTTATTGCTAATCTTCCTCTCCATCACTAAGATATGCATGTGTCTTTGCCATCTCTAGGCATTTGGAAATATGAGAACAAACTTTGAATCAATTATATACTTCCTCTCCCTACACTCAGATCCTTATCCTGTTCTCGTATCACATAGTGCTTGTTTTGAAAACAAAAAAGAGTTTTAATTCTAAAAAAATTCTTTCCTTTGTGTTAGAGACTAATAGGTCAAATTTGGAAGAAGGTAGGTCTATGATTTTTGCTTATGCAAACTATTTTCTTTATATAGGAAGTGCACTATTGTCCTTAAACTTGTATTTTTTTAAAAAAAATCTCTTGTCCTTGAAGAAAGGGCAAGAAGTAACACCCTTAAACTGAAGCTAAAACTTCAAGCTAAATATTAAGGAAAAAAGCAAACCCTCACTGAATGAAAGGACAGCGAAACGGGGAGAGACTCTCAGGGAAATTGTGATGTCTGCATCACTGGGGACCTTTAAGAGCAAATACCATATTTACAGTTCATCTCACCATGAATAGAAAGATGAACTAAATGGCCTTCTGGGGTGTCTTCCAGTACTATGATTTTGAAAGTCTGTGACCCCAGAGGCCCTTCCCAGTGCTGTGCTGTCTGGAAGGAAGGTCAGGATAATCGGCGGAGAGCAAGCCCTGAACGCGGAGACGCCCGGCTCCTGGGTGCAATCCTGAGCAGACTCCTGGGGCCTTTAGCATGTGCAGGAAAAGCTTAATGCCCCAGTGGACCCCGGATACAGGGCTGGCTGAGCAGGGAGGTACTTACTTTAGCTAGAGGGAAAAGCTCAAGAATGAGCAGATCTTAATTCTGTTTCTCTGGAGCTGTGGCAGGAAGAAAGCAGCAGTGTCCGACCAGTGTGTACAGTGAAGTCTTGCCTGCATCGTGTTGTGCCTTGCTAAAATACAGTAAGTGATACTCTGATGGAGGAAACGAAACTTACTTGTGCCTTTCCCCGTTCATGGCTGCAGTCTGGGGTGTAGACTTGATATGGTGGTTGGCTTGTGAAAGGATAAACCCACATTTTCTTCTTTCTTTCTTAAGTCTTGACCTCCACTGAGTATGCTGTGGCTGGCTGGGTGTTTGCAGCTCACCGCCCAGGGGTCATCGTGCTGGAGGAAGGCAATGAGACCTTCCCACCTTGCCAGGTGTGTCCTTTGAAAAGGAAAGGTGCTGCCTTGCCCCAAGAAGTGCTGATGGCAGAGCTGTGGCCTGCCTTTTTTCATGGGCTGGATTGCAATGCAGGGAGCTGGCATTTCTGTAATAGAAACTCTATTCTGGTGGTTTGATAACTGATATTTAAATAACTGCAACATATTCCAGAGCACTGAGCAGGCGCATGTTTATGCCCTGCCAGTTGCCCTTTGCTGTGTATTATGAAGTGTAAGACAGCAGGATTGTGAGTGGCTGTGATTTAAATGACTAAATCTACTCTAGATTAAATGTTTGCCTTTCATGTTTGATTTCTCATTAACTGAGAATTTACCAAGTCAAGTACACAGTCCTATTCTTATTTGTAAACTTGCAGCTTTCTCTTTTAATCCCTAATAATAAGTTCTCCCCTCTGGTTGTTTAATGTATCACTTGTGATTCCGTTTTGACAAATCTCTCAGCAGTTCAGAAAACTCTTTGTTATAAGGAAATAAATATCCTGCTGACTCAATGGGAAAGAAATGCTTTTTGTCCTTTGAAAAATGTTGCAGCCCTGTAGATTGGTCAGTGTTACTTATCTGAATAGTGCTATTGTAGAGAGGAAAAGGGTTCTTTATGGGCCAAAGAGCATTCGAGGGTACTGGAGTATGTAGGGCAAGGTTATCAAGGCTTTGCTTTGGTAATGTCTATTTTTGCTCTGAAAGATCATCTTACATGTGATATTTGTCTCCGTTAAATACATTGCCTTTATTATTGTAGTAGCTTTTCTTTTTTAATTACAAAATGCTGACAAGATGTTTTGCAGTGACATATTATAACTACATTAACCAGGTGCATTAGGATCTGTGTGCATGGCAATTGGTGCTTTCTCTTTGTCACTTACATAATGAACCTTCTGCCTGCACAGAATAAAATATTTATCTGGAATGCAGGCTAAAGCAAATGCTGGAGACTGGAGGAGGAAAAAACAGGCTGCCTGCAGTGAATAATTGTTATAATCTCATTGTCCTTTGCAAAGTTGTTAATTAAGGCCTTTACTAAGCAGACTGTGCTTGCAGGAGTCCCACAGAAGTCAAGTTGTTGTGCTCTTGTGCATCTGTTAGCTCACAGTGGTTTGAATGTGCTTAATGCAAGGCTCCCCAAGTTTCCTCCTCGGAGAGGCTGTGTGTTGGGGGGGTGTCTTGGAACGCTCTCCCCAATCTCTCCCCTTCGCTTCTTTCTTTGAAATAAGAAAGAAAGTAACACCTGAATATGGTAAACTAATGTATAGAGCCTGGGCATCTCCATCATCAATATTGGCATGTAAGCCTGCTAGGCATGTGGGGTTGTTAGTTTATTTGCAGGTGCTCTCTGGAGTTTTCTCTGCAAGGAAAACTGGTATAAATTGTGTGTACTTTGCCTGCTCTAGTTCTAAATTCTTTTTGTTATTTAGTATTTCTATTTCTATAGCAACTAGAAGATTCACTTAGGGATTTTGACCATTCCTGGTAGGCAGCAGTGTAAATAGTACAAGGAAACGATATTTTAGGTGAAGAGATCTGAGCAAAAAATGATCTATTGTTGTCAGTTTCTTTGTAGGCATTAATGGAAAGGAAAATTTTTGAAAACCAGAATGAATTAATTTTTAGGTTGTTTCCTGTGTGAGGGGACAACATGGAAGGAAGAAAAGAAAGCAAAAAAAGGCCTGATTTTAAAAAGCAGCAAATGGAGAAGTTTGGTGCCAAGGGCTGATTGGAGGCAAGAACTGACATCTTGGGAGCAGATGAGAGGAAATGGGATGTGTCAGTAAATCATGAACAGCCTTAAAACTCAAGGCGAGCAATTCATAAATAATAGAGAGGGGAGAGCCAAAGGAGGAAGGGGAAAACCAGCAAGATTTGAACTCAAAAAAAGGTATTTGCAACAAGATTTGGGAGGGAATGGTATTGGGGAACAATTGCATTAGGAAGGCCAGAAAGAAGAATGTTGATGTGACAGTAGAATTGACTGATTCCTGTGTGAAAAAGCAGGGGGAAAAACCCCCAGCATTATGCAGACAGAATCAGCAAAAGAAGACTGAGTAGGGATGAACCAACAAGTGGAGAAGCAAGCAGAATCACTGTGGAGATTTCCTGAGCAGGGACAAACTGAATATGGTAATGCTGAGTGTGAGGAGACACAGAGGAAAATAGGAAATGGGATGAGGATGAGAACAATTCCTGAAGAACTAAAAGCTGGCAGAAGCAAAGTAATTTCTATGTCTCATGGGAAAGGAAAAGGAAGAAGGGAGAAGAAAGAGTAAGACATTCAAATGTCTGAAAGCCTGGTGTCCTTTTTTTTCTTGGTAGAAAGGTGGCAAAAGCCTGTATGGATAAAGAATAAATTGTGGAGGTGGATTTATTTTTATCAGAAAAGCAGACTTTGTTAGAGACATGCCAGAGAAACTGATGGAGTAGGTAATTCTGGTCTCCAAGATTCTACTGGAACTGCTCTCTTTTCTGAACTGAGCTGATGTGGTGTAAATGGAGGTGATCTGGGACGGAAGCTTGGAAAATGAGATCTTGTTAAGTGAGAAAGAGTGAGAGAGATCTTATAAATGGAAAGGAAGGCAGTGAGGAGGAGGCTGAAAGCAAACAAAAGTTTTTCCTGTGTACTGGACACGTGAAGCAATTGAATTGTGAAAAAGCTGACAGTCATGAAGTGAGATAGAGGTGGAGAAAGCGGATCGTGCTAATAAAGGCATTGTAGAACAAGGGCTCTGCAGCAGGAGGGTCAAGCCAGACCTGCAGGTGTGAGACCAAGGAGATGGGTGACAATAAGCACAGGTAGCTCATTGGTACAGAAGCTGTCCTGGAGTTAAGCTGAAGGAAAGCCAAGAGTCAGCAGCAGAGATAGGTGGATGACAAAGGTGGATTTAAGGTAGCCAACAGCAACAGTGAGGAGGAGAGATGGTAGGGCTCCTTGTTTACTAAAATTAAGTATCTCTTTGCTGCTTAATTAATTGTTTTAATTTAGAAGACATTTCATAGTTTTTGGCATTGTCTGTAAGAGTAGGATTTTTTTAAAAAAATCAACAAATACATATATTGAAAACGAGCTCTCAGTTACTAACCTAGCCAGCTGTTTGGTGTTTATTTGGTGAATACAGGGATAAATCCAGAGTCACGCTGTCCATTGCTGGTGGAGTAATCCCAGTGGAGGGAAGGTGGCTGGAGCAGCCCTGCCAGTGAATTGGACCGGAGTGGCACCAGTACAGCAAGGGAGGAGTTACTTCCAGCTTCCCA
Organism: Callaeas wilsoni; assembly: GCA_013398955.1. Taxonomy (NCBI): domain Eukaryota; kingdom Metazoa; phylum Chordata; class Aves; order Passeriformes; family Callaeidae; genus Callaeas; species Callaeas wilsoni. The sequence goes on from VWPU01007292.1 coordinate 29,540, forward strand.
GCTTCCCAGCTTCCCAGCCTGCTGACCCGGCCTTCAGCAAGTTGGAATTTCTCCCTAATTTCTCCTGTCTCTCTGAATGAAATGAGTGCTGGGAGGGGAAACCGAGCTTCCACCGGCAGAGGTTGCTGCTGTTCTCTTCACCTCCTCCTCTCCTCAAGCTGGTAACCTGTCATGTCAAGCGTTTAGCTGAAAGCAGTGGGAATTGTGAAGCTTTAATGTTTCCCAGACTGTAGTCTGCCACATTAACAAATCTTTCACTTTTCAGAAGATGATAGTGTCAATCACCGTGACAGCCTGAAAGACACCATTCATTGTTAATTAATTATTAGCTGTCAACTCAAAGACTTTGTTGAACTAAGAACATTCAGGCAGATTGTGGATTTCCCTCTTTTTAAACTTTATGTTTAAAGGACACTAAATACCCTTAATTATCAAAGTAAGTTGAAATCCTTTCATACCTCTTTCTTCTGCAGGTGACTGCTTCAGGTACAATATTAATTATAAATAGAATGAAGATTTTGTAGCTTCTTATTGTTGATTTATGTTTTCATAATGGGTGAACTAAAAAGAAATAAATTGCCTCTTTTTTTTGCTTTGGTAACAGCCTGTGATCCCTGGGCTGCCTCTGAGTTTTGGTGTTTGGAGGAAACAAATGAAAGAAAAGAAACTCGTTTCTTGAGAGGACCTGAGGGCTGTATGAGCTACAGTGGGGACCATGACTGACTCCACCACAGAAATCCTTGGATTTGAGTTGTTGCAATATTTCGGTTTCACTCTTTTGACCAATAAATTGAGGATAGCCTTCTCACTGGGCTTCCTGCAGGTGGGAATGAACTCGGATGGCTTTTTCCTATGCAGTGATGATTTCCCAGCAGTTCTGGGCATGCCCAGCCATCCCTGCAGAGCTGCCTGCTGCGGGAGCCTTGCAGGGAGACGTGAGAATGCTCCAGTGGCACTGCTCTGCCTGGGGGCCGTGGGAGTGCCCAGCCCACCACAGCAGCTTGGGCACACAAGTGCTTCCAGAATGTGCCTGCCAGTTTGAAAACGCTGGCCAAGCCTCTCTCCGTTTGGGCCTGCCAAATGCAGAAGGATACAATAATACTTACCTACCTCACAGGAGTGCTCTGAGGCTTAATTAATGTGTAGGGTAAAATGCTTTGAGATCCTCAGGTCATAATGATACTTAGTACTTTATATCTTCAAAGCCCCATACCCAATGCGAAGGAACTAATCCCAAACTAATTAGGCAAAAGGCACTATAAAAGTGCCAAGTGTTGTTATTTGCCTTAAAGTATTATTATTTAATCACAAATTGCCTCAAAGTGAAGTGTGACTGTATGAGATTAGAGACATGGTAATTAAGGCCCTGATTTAATATTTTAAATTTATTCAGCATACTTCAATGCAGCTCTTGAATTTTTTTCATTCTTTCCCAAACACCCAGCTCACATTTTAATTTTTATAAACACTGCATCCTCATCACTTAATAGGCTTTCCCTCTTCTCTCAGTTGTGTGCCCCTAGGATGTTGCAGTGCTGAAGGAAGATAGTTTGGTGAACAAGGATTTGGCCAAGTTGGAACACAGCAGACTGAGTGTGTGCGGGTATGAATTAAATATGACAAGAAGGAAATGTGTAAATAAAGTCTTTCTTGCATGCGTAGTAGATATATTTATGTATGTGCTGTGTAAGTTCTACAATGCAAAAACAGCTCTGAAAGCATCTGTCACCCCACATTACTTATTCTGCCTTTGAGATACAAGCTGCAGCAGCCCTTCTAAAAGACGGCACTTCCCTGCATGTCAGGGAGCAGCTGCAGTTGTTAGACTGATTTGGGAAGCAATGGCTTTGGGTAAATAGTCTGGTGAAATCCACCCCTCTATACAGAAACTCAGCAGAAGGTTCAGGCACCACTTCCCTCATAGATAAACCTATTTAAACGATGGAAGGGATTGTGAAGACCTTGTGTACAGGATTAGATTTCATCCACAGCATTATGGTGAGTTTAGGGAAACTCCCTTAGTGGGTACTGACTATATTTGCTCCTCTGTCTAAAGCAATCGATCTGTCTTCCAGATGCAATCCACTTGAAGTTCATAGGTGCGTGTGCATCGGATGCAGCACGACCGTGCTGTGCCACTGTAACTTCACAGGCCTCGGTGGACAGAATCCTGCCTTCTCCTGCTGTGAGATTACAATGAACAGTGAGGCTGGACAAGGAAGTTTATGGGATAGGAAGGCTTCCTAGTGACAAGGGAGCAGTGTGGACACTTGGTACAGAGTGAGCCTTGTGATGGCACACAGCCATTATGGTGACAGATTGGAAACTCAGCAGCAGCCACTCAGACACTCACTCTACAGTCACCACACTGGAGAGAAGAGGTGTCTGTAGCAGGAGAGATGGGGGCAGGAAGGAATCCCACTGCTCTGGATTGCAGTAACACACTGCTTTCTGAGGAACCTCACTGCAACTGGTGGAATTACTTCCAAAACAAAGTAATGCTCAGAATGACAGCAGCACCACTGACAGCATTTTAATCCTTGTGTTTGCATTTACATTTATAGGTTATAATTATTTAACACTTATCCAATCAAAGGAAGCTTTTGGAAGTNAGTTATAATTATCTAACAATCAAAGGAAGCTTTTGGAAGTTTGGGGTTCTTTTGTAGAGCAATGGTTTCTCATAAACAATAGTAGAATCTTATAAAGGCAATTTTGTTAGAGCTGTGAAAACTCGTCTCTGCTCTCTTGCCTTCTCTCCAGAAACCTTCCCTTGCAACTTACAGAACTTTTTTCATGTCTTGGAAGTTTGTGAATCCTACTTTTGAGGGGGAGCTATTCTGTTCCTAACTGATCTTGGAAGGGATTGGAGACCAGGAAGTTATGACACTGGTCTGCATGAAATCAGTCAGATAATTGCTTAGGTTGCAGTTAGTGAGGCTGGCCTGGGCTGGTGAAAAAGTTGCAGGATATTTGTGGCTTTGTTAGTCTGACATGTACAAACTTAAATTCATCTTTGAAGCAGGCAAATTTTGAGGGGGCTCATGACACAGCCACATTCAAGGTTCAAACTTCTACTCCTTGTGCTTTTTACCTTGCATGCTACAGGAGCTGAAGGAGATTCAGCCAGGGGCATGCAAACCCTGTTTGCAGGGACCAGATGCTCAGCTATGAAACTGCACTAGCTTCCCTGCCTTCCCACCAGCTGAAGATGCCGTGCCATACACTGGGACTGGGCTGCAGCACACAACTCTTTGAAGACTCAGAGCTTGAGAGGGTTTATTTCTCAGCACAAAAGACCAGCAGGTTTGTGTTTATTCTTAGCTTGCTTTCACTGAAGTGTTCAGCTGTCTTTTGCGGTTCAGGTGCATTGCTTTTGCAGTGAAAGCCAAATAACCTTTGCCTTCTCCTGGAAGAAAAGAAAAATCCTCCATCCTAACAAAAAACATCAACATAGCAATGATCTTTAAAATGAATAACTGAACCAGGAACTTGTGCTTAAATAAACAAGTGTAGTTTTGTCGTAACCTTTTTGCCAGCATGTATTTTGATGGAGCTTCATGGTGGAGAGGAACTGTGTAAAGCAGGGACATTGGAGTGCTCCAGACAGGCTGCTTCATTGTGGAGAACTGAAGCTCTCATTGAAGAGCCTGACAGTAAGCTCTCTCCTGAAGCTTACTCTTGATGCTAAGGGAGGAAAAGGTGAAGAGATGAAACAATGAGATCTGCTGTACTTGGGAGTTTTTGGTTAAACTTCAACAGCTCCTTTTGTGTTAAAAGTAACAGCACCTGTGTGGATTGTGAGACAGAGAGCTGACTGGTGAAAATCAGAATGACTCTGCTAAAAGAATGCCAGCTTTGACCAGCTCAGCACCTGGTCAAGCTGTAATTGCCCTTACAATGACAAAACCTGCTGAGAGGTCCAAAACGTGGTGCTGCCACACCCAAACACAGGCTGGGGTGAGAGGCATTAATGTCTTCCCACTGCTCACACACCTTGGGGAAAGATGAGGTGTAATGAAGCGCTGACCTAAAAGACAAGAGCCCCCAAGGAGATAGGTGCTATCAAAATGTCATCTAGATAAATAAGGACCTGAACTCGTAGTATCTTAAGTAGCTGGGCTATTGATTAAAGAATCATGATAAATGAGTATAGGGCTGTGAATTAGATCAATACCATCAACCTTAAAAGTCAATCTCCTGTACCAGCTTGAAGAGAGACACTAAAAAAATGCACTCAGGAGAACCACAAATCCTTGGGCTGATGGTGGCCTTGAGGCTTTGAGTTTTTCTCTGCCATTTCTTTTTCTTCCTTTGTTTCTCTGAATGAACGTTAAAGATCTGGTAGAAGAGATGTTTATGCCTGTAAATATTTCATAGTTCACAAAACTAGGTAAGACTACCAAGATCCAGGCTTTGCAGTAGTTAAGAATGTCTTTAGGACATTGTTAGGGTGCTATAGAAGAGAAAGTTTTCTGTGACAATTGTGCTAGAAGTAAAGGGTCAAATCCTCAGCTATGCTGGACAGACATTGTCCCTCTTTGGATAAGGGACAATGCAAAGAAGGAAACTGTAAAGTTTCTTGTTTTGTTGAAAAGGGGACCAAGTGCTTGGGAGATTCTGCAAAGAAAGAAGTCTTCCTACAGGGATAAGAAAGAAAGAAATTACTAGATTTTGGAAAATTAAGTACCCTTGGTCTGTGTAATTCTCTGATTGAGGCTTGGTAGGGGGGAGTTGGCCATTTTAGCACAGTTTTGGAGCAGACTAACAGCGATGGTGCTACGCTGAGGCAGAGCTCATGCCTTGCAACAGGGCTCTGCATGGACCAGGGCTTCCTTAAAGGCCTCTTTCTGGGGTCAGATTGGCCTTTTTGTGTAAGCTTCAGCAAAGCCACATAAACTTTCCCCCTCTCTGTTTTTTGCATCTACAAAATAGAAGTGTCATTTGTAAGCCTTATTGGATGCTGTTATGTTTCATTTGTATCACTTATTCTTGTTGTTCTTGCAGAATTGCTCCAGGGTTTCTTAAGGTACCTTCGTTTGTTTGCCTACATCTCTGCAAAATGAAGTTGTAGCAACCACTGTTCAGTATCAATGGCTGTTGGTTGTAAAGACTGGTAAGGATGTTTGTAGGAAGTATTTCCTTTGTTTTCTTTTCGTGGGAGAAGTTCTAAGATACCCAGTCCTTATTCTTGACTTTTAAAGTCTTTTATTCTTTGATTATGGTTAATTTCAGAGGTTATAGGTATGGTATTTATATCTCACTGTGAGGGAGAGACTTTCATCAGTGTTTCTGCACTCAGACAGGACTCAGCACAGACATTACCTGCAAAGGTGTGCTTTCCTGATGCTGTTTTTGGAAAGTTTCATACAAATCAGAGTCTGTGAACAACCTATTTCTGACTGTATATAACAATTGCGATGAGAATTTGTTTTGTGATGCTATTAAGAGGCTTTCCCAATACTGATATGAGAACTGTATCTCTGCTGGTAATCTGTATGTGTGTTGATTTTAATAGAGCACTCTCTTGTCATTTGACTTCTTAGGATGAAATTAACCCCCTGTGCAGATATCTGGCACTTGTGCATCACTTCAGTTGCCTTTTGACATGTTAATTGTGATTGAAATGATACCTAATACTTCCACTGGTTTACTTCAGAGACTTGAATTTCCTGCAAGCTAGGTAGCATCTCTCATACAGAAATCATCTCCTTCCCAGCAGCATCCTCATCTTCGCCTTCAGAGTGCTGGTGCCCCCACCTGAAATAAGGAGACAAGCTCTCCAAAAAACTGCTGGAGAGTAGAGGTCAGGGGGATTGCTTGGGAGCAAGCTGTCATTTGTGATCATTTATAGAGGGCAAGATCCTCAGCAAGTGTTAATGTGTGGGAAACAGAACTCCATCTGAAAGTAGGTGTCTACTCTGGGGAGTTTCAGTCCCCTTTTCTGCAAGATTAAGAGTCTTTCAAAAGGATTAGTGATGCACTAGGCCATCAAATTGCTTTTAATCTTAACATGATTCTTCTTCATGGCAGAAATTTGTATTAAATAAGGAAAAGTTAAGGAAATATTTGCTGTTGTTGGGAATATTTTTTCCAAATTGTGGTTCTAGAAAACTGAAAAAAAAAATTAAAAATGGACTCAATTAGAAGTGCTAAATGAGGACCATAATGAGATATCCAAAGTCTTGCCAAGTGAATTTAATCACTTTCTGATCCCAACAGCCACACAATTCAACTCTTTCTTAGCATAATTAAGCAAGTGACAATGAGAATGCTATTCCAAGACATGGTAATGAGATGCTGTGGGGCCTGAATTCAGCTGGAGGGGATTTCCTATTAAATATTTATTGTATGTGCAGCTTCTTCAGTAGCTAGAAATATAGAAGAGGGAATTTAGCCAAATCGAACCTCTTTTCTGAAATTAATATGTGAAAAACTGAAGAACTGTGGCCACTTGGTTTTGGACTGACTATTATTTTTGGCCTGCGGGCTGAATTCAGCATCAATAAATATCATTGTTTGTGTAGGAGGAAAAAAAGTATGAGGAAGCTAAAATGTAGGAAAATGGAAAGGGGTCGAGAAAGAAATAGGAATGTGACAAACCAATTAGGGACAGTACAAATGATAAAATTCAACAGGAATTAACTAACAATGGGCTGTAGAATGCTGAAAGACTAGAAGGTTTAAGGGGAAAAAAACAACGTGTAGAAAGGAAGTAGGTAACAGAGATGATAGTGTGAGCCAGTGGACTAAAACATAATCAGACTTTTACGCATAGTGAACATTTAATTTTGGATCCAGGGAGAAGTAAAGTAAGCTTTCATCATACTGCTTTTGACAGTTTATGGGTGTTGTGGAAGTCATGGCCAACCTATGTTTCACTGAAACTGCAGGAAAAAAGCTCTGTCAAGGCCCCAGGGATTTATAACACATTTGCACATACAAGCCCAAGAAGAATGCTATTTAGGCTCAGAAACTGAGCTGGGGCCTTCTTGGTTATTGATTTCCCTGACTCCAAAAAACCAGCTGGCTTTAAACCTCTTCAAATGTCCTGATCATCTTCCATACTGTCTTATGACACTTATGATAAAGGGAAGAATGAAGTCAGAGCAGAATTTAGTCTCTATTAAATTGGGAGCACCCAAAATTAATTTGGGAGCTGTTGAGAGTGGCTTTTATTTTTATTTAAACCCAACCAGTGCATAAGGCAATGTGTTCTTCAATGCCTTCTTGTTCCAGGCTGGAGTGTGCAGGGGCAGCAGGTGCTGGGGGTGCAGGGCAGGGCAGTGCAGGGGCCTGGGGACACGGAGGTGGCTGCAGCCTGGTCTGAGCAGAGCCCACCAAGCCCCACCGCTGGGGAAGGCTCTGACCCCGCTCCCCTGCCTTGCCCTTGGGAGCTGCCTGGCTTGTAGGGACTGCAGCTCTTCCTGGCCTTTGGCAGCGTGCACTGCAAGCTCTTTGCACCTTTATATTCTCCATGGCTTTGAGAAGCAGATGGATGGCTGGGAAATGAATGAGATCTGGGAAAGGAGTGAAGCATTATTAGCTCCCATGCAGAAACTGTAACCTTCTCCTCTTTGCTTCCTCACCCACCTATTCAGTTCTTGGGGTTTGCTGACCTTCTTTCACTGTGTGTTGGAGTGATGTCTGTGGAGTATATTGGAATTCCAAGGAGAAACTGCTATGTAAATAATAATAATAATTCCTGTCACACTTCCTGAATGGCACTCGTAATTAAAAAAAAAGTTTTTGGCAATAGGAACAAATTAACTTGATGAGAAAGCTCTCTTTTCTTGTAAAGTACTAGGAAAGCTGTGAGACGGGAGGTGCAATTAATTATCTCACTTGGATTAAAAGCTCTTTTATTTGATATTTGATCTCTTATTACTTGATTTCCCACAAAATTGCTGGTAACGTGCAGTCCCACTTAATAGCTCATTAGCACTCCGGTAAGGTGGTCAGGTTTGTGTATAATAAAGCAGTTGCTGGCTAGCAGTGAATGACTTCAGCCATAATTAATTAATTAAATGTGTGTAAAACATGGTTCATTAGCAAGGTGTGTGACAATCTCGTGGTGTCCAATGCTGTCCCTCTAATCGTGTAATGGGCGTGATGCTACTGCAGCACTGCTTCATTAGTTTCCAGCTTCTGCTACTGTTGTTTAGGTAAAAGACCTCTGATTTCCAGGGCTTGTTCCAGTGACCTGCTGCTGTTGGCAGGAATAGTTTACGGTAACCAATCGAACAGCATTTCTTGCTCTTTTCACTTAAAACCCACACAATTAGAAATTATTGCTATAGCTTAGCAGCAGTACCAGAACATTTGCTAGGGAAGCTGGAAATCTCAGTTCAACTGCAGTTCAGGCAATAACTATTCTTTATACTCAATTATGCACTGTAACCCATTAGGGAAGTCTGTGGTTTCCTGATGTAGTTTTTTTTCCCCTTCTGTGTTACAGCAAGGTTGCAACTGGCTGAAAGTATATTAGAAATTGGTATGGTTGTACAGTTATTCTGCAGGCTATCTGACTTCTGCCCACTATATTTATCTGCCACATTTAGAGACAGAACAAAGCCAGGAGGTTCAGACCTTTAACCCGGATGTTGTTAAGTGTGGAAGAATACTATTCTGCAGAACTGTGGTGTAAAACTATTATAAAGTCATTCTTCAGACTTACTAGATCCAGAAATAAGTTACTACTTGGACTTCTGGGCCCTGATCGTGATTTTCTGCTCACAAAGGAAGAATTTGAGAAGTTTACTTGCACCACTTGAAACCTTTTGCATTCAATCTCTGTGAAAATGGGATCTATTGGTTCTATCAACATCTTGGTTTGCTTTCACAAGCAAGGCAAAAACACTTCTGAGTTTTTGAGAGAATCTGTGGGTGTGATAATAACAAAGTCAGTTAAGGGAGATATGATAATCCCCATTGTAGCGAATAAAGGCATGAAGAATGTTGGTCTTCCCTGGTTTTAGTTAGGTTCAATCATACTGAGCATGAGGTTCTTGTTGTGATGCTTGTGCACTTGTTCTTGTGGAGCTGTGTCTCTGTGCCATGTCATGTTGTGGTTAGGAGGGCAGGTGAGTTTGTGGTGCTTATGTTATGGTTTTGTGCTGCTTTGTTTCTGACTGAATTCCCAGAGAGCCTTGGTACTCTGTGATATTGAAGCCTGCAGTAATGATGTTGATGGCTCTGGCTGTTGTTCAGAAATATGGTTTTACAGAATTACTGTCATATTTGACTGGTATTTAATTAACTTTCTGTTCCTGATGTTTGCCATAGTCAGAACATGCACAGGTAGTTTCCTTCTCCAGTGGGTGCATTGGAGGTCATTAATGAGGTTATGAGGGAGCTAGAAAAGAATAATGTGTGTGTCCTCGTTCTGGTGCCTTTTATGCAACCATTTCCACACCTGAGGCATAGCTAATTTCAGGACTGTGTTCATTTTGGAGTTGGTGTGCTAAGGTCTCTCTAAAAGCACTCTTTCTAGAGTTCTCCTGTCCAGAGAAAGTCCCCTGCTTCCTCTGGAGGAAGGACTTGCTTATTCAATTGTGCAGATTATTGTGGTGTGACTTTGACCCAAGCTTTTGGATTGGGTTGTCTGAACTTTGTGCTTCACCCAAAATGTTACAGGAGCACTGCAATAGGCACAGAGATTTTATCTTTTTACTTAAATACATCTAACTGTCAAGGACAAAGAGAAATAAAGTAACCAACTGCATGGGAAATGTCACTGAGCAGAGCACCTCCAGTTTCAGGAGCTGTCTACTTGCTCCAATTCCATTTTCTGCCATGAGTGTGGACATGAGCAGGTAGTTAGAGGCCAAATATGAATGTGCAAAGCTGCTCATCCCATCCCTTTGTTTTGAGCATCCCTCACATGCCAGTTATGTGCTGCCAATGCCTTGAAAGCCATTAGCCCTCACTGCAGTGTTTTAAAGTCTTATCTTTCAAAGTTCCCCTATAACATGTTTCTTTCCAGAGGCAAGCAGTGAAACTTGCTCTTTTTGAGTGGCGATTTCTGAGGCTTTTCATGGGTTTCTAGTTTTTGGTATTTGGGATTTTTTTTTTGTGTTGTTTGAGGTTTTTTTTTTTTAATACAGAAAGGTTTTTTAAAGAAGGACGTATTATTTCCTCCTCCTTGAATCTTCTTTCCCCCCATTATTACAATTTTCAAAAATGTAGATATTTCCTAAACGTTCCTAATACAGAAGAGACTGTTCCACAGCTCTGCCTTTAATGGAGTGAGCAGATTGCAGTAAGAATGCGGTGCTGCTCAGTAAATTTAATGACTTTATGAAGATAAATGTTTCCCTTCCAAAGCCCCTTCTTGTCAGAATACATTTAATACCACCATTCCTTTGAGAACTAAATTCCTGTAGCACTTTGCAGCATATTAGCATGTTTTTCTCACCACATGAAATTGCACTTCAAGCAAGAAATAATAATGTTTCTGCATCCCCTTGTACATTTTTATTACTGCCAATGAATAGGAGTAAATTAACTATTATGGCTAACATTATTCACAGGGACAAATTCCTAACTCATTTTACAAAGAATAATAAATAACTGAATAAATAAGATGCCTTTAATTTCACATGTGAATTATCAAAGATTCCTCTGAGTAGGAGGAATAGGGGCCAGTTGATTTTAAAAACAAGATACAGCTCTATAAAAGAAGCTAGACGTGTGTCCGCTCATCTTTATTTCCTTTATCCTCCCAAAAGTGTAATACATGTCCTTATTATTACATGATTCCTATGAAAACAGGTTTCTCCTGTCTGATTATTTGTTTCTATCTTTGTTTATCCAGATACTAATCTGGGAGATGAGCCACATTTCACTGTTGATTGCTTGGATGCTGCTCTGATTGATGGCAATTATCGTATGGTTTGCTTCATCTGCAGACCTCAGAGTGCTTTTTAAAGACAGAGCCGTTGTATCCTTTTACAATGGGGGAAACTGAGACTCAGGGTGACTGGGGTCTTGTGGTAGTCACTCACCATGTCCCAGTCAAAGCCCCAGTGGATCACAATGTCTTAGGCCATCCAAAGATTCCCTTGTCACTTGACTAAAGAATTGATCCTAGAAAAAAGCCTATTTAAAAAAAACCCAACAATTTTTTATATAGATATCCAGTTCATTAGGGATCACTCTTCATTCAAGCATTTTAAAGTGTGGTTAAAAGTTATTATCAAAATATAAGTATACTTTTGTATTATTCGCCAAGAATAACAATTTCAATTAAAATTGAGTCCATATTTTTGAAAATGGAAAAATGGTAATATTTGCCCATGAATTTCTCAACTGTGGAGAAAAAAAGGCATAAATAAGTTTCTGATTATTCAAAATCTGATGGCAACAAAATATTTCATTGAACAAAAATGGTATTTAACCAGGACATTCTACAATTCTTCTCAAGCATTTAAAAATTGTATTTCAAGTTCATGTACTTGATCACTGTTTGCTTTTCTGTCTGTGTTTAGGCATGTGCACAGACACACATAAAACTACTTTGGCTTCATTCTGAACTGGTGCTGCGCTGTTTTTTTCCAACAATACGTGGGGATGCAGCAGTGCCCTACAGGGTGAGTTTGGCTGCAGGTAGGTGCCAGTGGTGGGAATAAAGCTTCTTAACCACACTTGCCACCTACTTCCCTTGACTGACCCACAAGGGTCTGCCTTAAGCCTTCAAACGGAGGAAACTGCATTTCCAGTTCTGTATATTGAGGTGAGAAGGGCCAGGTTCAGGATGAATCTGTTCTGAAAGCGCTGCCCCTGGGTGTTGGAGGTGGAGCAGAAGGAAGTGTGTACCCACGTCCCACAGTGCAGCATCTGGCGTTGTGTTGGAGGGACCTGGGTGTGGGTAACAAGAGCTGCTGTTCTTGGGCCATTGCTCGTTCCTCGGGGAGGGCTGCAGGAAGGGTTCAGTCTGCATGATTTAACATACCTCTCCACTATTCCTCTGCTATAAATTTATACCTCCATTCCTGTAAAGGTGAGCATGAAGATGTGTGGGTGCTGTTGTTGTAACTAGAGCTATTTAAAGACAATCTATGAAAAGTGTTTTTTACTGAGTGGAAAATTGCATCGAAGGTTTGGTGAAAAATGTCTGTTCTCCTTGAAAAATTCAAATTCTTTATTGGAAGCCACATACGCATACCCCTCCCAGCCCCCAGCATGAAGCAATTTTTATCATGATGAATTATTTTATTTGGCTTATCTTTATTTTGTTACAGAAAAGAATTTCCCTCCCTAACTGGTGTATTTCAATCTGAAGAATATGCAGAATACCATGAGGAGAATCACAGAACATTTTGGGTTGGAAGGGACCTTTAAAGGCCACCTAGTCCATCACCTTCAGGTAGATCAGGTTGCTCAGATCCCTGTCCAACCTGACCTTCAATGTTCCCATGGATGGGGCATCCACCATCTCTCTTGGCAGCCTGTGCCTGTTCCTGTGGCACTGATGTGCCAGCGCTGAGCATCTTTCAGTCCCTCAGTCACAGAGTTTTGTTTCTTCCCCTCCTCTGTTCCCCTGCAATAACTGTTGTAAATTAAGCAGTTACTTCTCTTCCTACGGTTTCAAAGCACCAAAGATGTCTGTGAGCCCTTTACCTTTGATGCTAGTTTCCTGTCAGAACGTGTGTTTTGGCATTGCAACATCCTGAAAAAGTTTAATCTGAAGCAGAAGAACTGTAAAATGAAGAGAGCAATTATATACACCCAGAGCCCCAAGCAGCTGAAATGACAACAAAGTTTCATCTGTTTATTAGGTTAGCTCTGTTTAGGATAAAATACTATTAGCAATTTATGACGAGGCGAGTAGGACTTTGAAATTGAATATCTGTCAATTAAATCTGAAAATCTTAATATGAAATGCTTTTAAAAGTCAAATAACATCTATTAAAACTCCAGATTTGGTCAACGAGAACAGGCTGTACTCTGGGTATACACTGAAGTAAAACTAGTGTATGACAACAGAATCTTACCTGGGAGTGGGAGGGGGTCTCCTTGTAGACAGAGAGGAAAAACGAGGAATTAAAACAGCCTTCTACTTTTCAAAGAAAATTACTATGTAAAGATGGCTACAGTTGTCAAGGCAACTTTGCTTTTATGAATGCTCCAAATATGGGCTCTGAAATACCTTCCTTCCCTGCATCTCCCCCTCTTCCCACCCCCCGCACCCCCCAAAAACCCCCCTCAGATCCAACCCAAACCTAAAGAAAAACCTACACAGATTTCTTTAGATAATTTTTATTTTTCCATAGAAAAACATTGGGTAAAAATAGCTGAGGATTGACATTCTTTCCAAGAGGAAATAATGAAAAATCAGCCAATATTCGGAATTGATGCTTCTGTCTGTAACTTGTTCTTGGGAGTTAGTGATTAAGGTCTAGTGTTTAACAGGGTGGATTGGGGATCCTGCTTGGAGTATGCAGAGAAGAAAAATAGACATTGATAATCTTTAATGTAGAAGCAACTTCTGAGCTCTTTAGTTTCAACAGTATCCTTTTGTTCTGTGTTTGCACACCACTCGGGTCTTGTGCAATCTTGGTCCATTCACTTCGATAAGTCACTGAAAACCTCTTTCTTTAGGCTTGAAAGGTAAGCGTGGAGAAGAGCACAAATCCTTTAGCTGACTCTATTGAAGAGGGTGGCAGGGCAGCCTGGGTGAGTGGGATTTGCTGTTCCCTTTTCTGCAGAGTGCCTGCCTGCCTCGTCCTGCTGGGTGGCCTTTTCTGTTATATTGCATTTTCACCTGGAGATTGAACGCTGCGAGTGACAGCCCAGTGCTGCTGTGTTTGCTGACACACGGATCCTGCAGCTCTGCCCTCACGGGACCCTTTGCTTTCCAGAGCAGAAACCGTCTTTTGGTGTGTGTAAAAGTCTGCATGTTTACAACATCAGCAGCAAGGGCACAGGGTTTGTGATCAGCACCTTAAAGTCCGACAGCAGTAACATCAGTATTTTCTGTCTCCGTGCCTGTGGGCCAGGCATGAATGCTTTAAATGGTTTCTGTGCCACAATATAATCTTCACTGAAGCTGCTTCATATTTTCTTATTTGGCCACAATAATACTGACAATAATCCTTGTTTATACTGATAATGCAAAAAGAAGGACAATCTTGTACTTAAAGCCCGAAGTTCAGCTTTCTGACCTATAGTACAGGAATATGAATAATTCCTTTTTCACTGCGTCTTGCAGTACTTAAAATGAAAGCTCTGCAGGGCAGATGCTGTATCTTAGTGTGTGCCTATGTGGTACCTAGTATGTGCTCTGATCTCAGCTGAGCCATCAAAGTGTTGCTTTATCACCTGTAATGTCAAAGAACAGATGTAGCTCAGTTTTTTCAGGGCTATAAGAAGGGTTTATATCCTTCCTGTGGTGCCACACTTGAAAATCAATATGGAAAAGCTGTTGGTTTTGAGCAAGTTAATAATGTACAAAATTTGTTACAATCCTTATGTTAAATGATGGTTTCTGTGGTTTCATGTATCTTTGTGCTGGTAGTGCATGACGGTATAACACTTTTCTGAACAAACTCCTTACGTTCTCACATTGGTCCCAGAAATTGCCTTTGCCATGATACTGGTCCATGGTTGAACTTGACTTCCAGACACCACACTTGGCAGAGACCATTACCCATTCTTTCTTTGCTGGACCTTCTGTGATGTACCTTGTAGAGTACCTTGTAAAATCCACTGTGGATCCAAAGCAGGACACAGGCTGGTGAATGCCTGTCGAGGATGTGATTCTGATTTCCAGAGCAGATCAAATAGTCCAGTGTTGGATGGTTAAAAAGATACAGATCAAAAAAAGGCATTTATGTGTGTGAAGCTGTGCTTGGGCAAATAAGAAAAAATATGGGTAGTCGTGATGCAAAATATTATGATGCAGTGTATTAAGGAATTCCAGGATCTCTATTCACATTGACAGAGTGAAGTCAATTATATATTTTCTTTGATAGAACCACTGATAGGCGTAAGACTACACAGACATGGGAAAATAAATTTTTGCTGTAGGAAGGTTGTATTCTTTCTAAAAATTCTCTTCACTCTCTCAGACCTGGTTTGCAGACAATGCCTCTGGGACAGAAGATGTGAGACCTTTGCTTCTGAATTAGTCTGGATTACTTTTACAATCTATGGAAACAATGTGTTTTCTAGGCTGTGATTTACCTGATTCTTTTTGAAATGCACTTTAGGGTAAGATGAACATGTAAAATCTTTCTCTCTAGGGGCTATAAAGTCATACTGGACAAGTAGCATGAACAGAGAAGTCCCCACTGGCCATCCAAGTTTGGTTCCTCCCCCACCTGTCAGGACCATATAATTCTCAGGACTCAGTTGCCCAGGGGCTGCACTGGAGTCGATGAAAAGGTGTTTCTGAGACATCCTTGTCTCTCAGCATTTCCAGGTGCTGTCTTTTGAAAGCCCAGCCCTGAGTGTGAGGCCGAGCTGCTTTAGCGGAGTCTCTCATCCCAGGGAGCTGTTACTGCTCAAAGGTGTCAGTGGTACCCAAATGCCAAAGGACAAATACAGTTGTGCCAAGGGGGAAAAAAATTCCCAAACTCACGCCTGAGTTCTTGACAAGTTCCCCTCTGCAAGTGACCATTTTTTGGTGTTAATATGACTCTCCTGCACGTATGTTGGTTTTATTTTTTGGTGGAACACATAAAGCACTGGTGCTTGTCTCAAGTCCTCCAGGTTTGAATGTGCCCATGATAAATAGTTCAGAAAAATGTTATAGTACGAAAAGTGTAGCTCAACAAAAAGTTAAGCTACATTGGCATTTGCTACTATGTAAACACCAGTTGTTAGGAAACGATAAGCATTATTGATATCCCAAATGTATGTATTAGTGGGAACAATGTTAGGTAAAATGTTAACATCTGTCATGACAAGACAAACAATTATAAGTAACTTTCTTTTAATGTTGCAATTAAACCACAACAAAAGGTGCACTGTAAATTTACATGACACCACACCAGGTTTATGTATTTTAGGGCATAAATTCCAGTCTGGCTAAGAAAATAAACAAAGTTTCCAGAAAATCCCTTCAGAAAAAAAAACCTCTGCTAAAGCTTTACGAAATAAAGTCTGGGAACTGAGATTGTTATTAAATCTGACCTTGATCAGATTTTTATTATGTCAGAAAAAATGGTTCTTGAGAGACAGAGTTGTCATGGGATTAGAGTACATCTACAGCAAGATGTTTCCATGGCAACAAATCAAACACCATTTCCTAAGTCTGCAGTCGTCTGCCTCAAACCCATGAACTTAGCATTGAATAATTATAGAGAAACGCTGTAATGTTGTGCAAAGAGAGGGGGGGAAATAAATCAATCTTGAGGCAGTGATTTATTTTAAAATGCCAATTAACCCCATAAGTGTGATTGTTTGGAGCTTCTGTTGGTGGCGACAGGTCCCACGTAGGTATTTGGTTTTACAAATTGAAAGCATAATTTTTTTGTCACACATAACCTTAAAAAAAGTGAAAGACGAATCATAATTCCACCAGAATTAATGAAGTCTGAAAGTTATGTATAAAAGCTGTAATAGAAATTCAGAGTTGTGTCAGAGACTCAAGGCGGCAGCAGCACATGATACTCTACCTGAATTCTCCTCGTGTTTGAAGGATCTGAAAACATACTTGATATGGGTACGTGTTTAGTCTCCTACAACCAATGAGCTATCTAAATTCATAGGCTCCAATGTCACACAGCTGTAATCTTGGTGGAAAGTTAAACCAGTGAACACATCACCACTTAGAACTTGAGGAGTGAGTTAAGGCTATTTAGTTTATCAGTCTTTTTCCCATTCTGCCATAATTGTATTATGAATGTGTTGTTCTCCTCCAGAAGCCGCACCTTCGGAGTTTATCTGCTCTGTGGTGGCATCTGGCTCTGTCTCTCTCTCTTCCTCCTCTCTCCAACCCCCAAAATGGAATGTGCTCTTCCTCCCCAGTTACTGGGAGGTTTCACAGGTACCTCTGAGACATTTTGTACCACCAGTTTAGAAGACGAGTTGTGTTTTGACATTGCACCTGATGAATGACCTTTAATAAAAGGACACAGGTTCAGTGTGGAGGCACATTCCTCGAGCACTGAGAGCAAATAGCCCATGCCTGCTTTCTAAATCTTGAGTGCCTGTTACTCCACAATGTGGAGGCTGAAAGAGGATGTTAGGAGAAGCTTTGGAAGCCATAAGTTTGAGACTCAGTAGTGACACTTTGTCCATGCTGCTGTAATTGCTCACAGCCGCCTATTCTCATCTTCAGCAAGGTCTCTCTAACAGAAAGATTGTAGGATGGGCCATTGCTGTGCATTTATTCCAGCTGCTAATAATTTGATTAGTAACAGTCGGTGTCTCACCATTAGGTCTCAGAAAGCCAGCAAGGAGAGAAATGTGCTAATGGTGGATCGTAGACTGCAGCAGCAGATCTACTGTCACAAGATAACACTAGATTGGCCTCTGACTGCAATATAAGTTCTGATGAAAAGTGTGGATTTTATTTTGCAACGTGAGTGGTCTTAAGAGAAGCTGGTGTAGCCTTGAATCTCATCACAGCTGCTGCTTTCTCCTTTCTACTGGTTGATAGGTTCATTCAACCGACCCTGTTTCAGCTACCCTTGCTGCTGGTGTGACCCAAGGAAATTTGTTTCCTGATGTGGTGATGAATCAATGTTCTGCTCCGGATCAGGCCATTTGATACCTGTGGGCTGTGGATGAGTACTAGTCAAATTTTCTCAAGAAATGCTCATTTTGATGTGGAAAAAATGCTAGAATCGGGATTTGTACAGTATTACTTTGCCTACCTCAGGAGGCTAACTTCACACTCTAAACCAGAAGCTGTATCTTACTTTAATTCAAAAGATCTGTGGGGGCATTCATGTAATTTTAAAACCAGTGAGTCAGAATAAAGTAAATGCTCCAGCTGAAATTTTCATGTAGATTGAAATGATAGGAATCTTTCACTTCTTATGTGTGCACAATTTACAGCCATTAAAAGTGTATTAGTGTCACAGAAAATGGGAAAATTGTTTGTTCCCTAAAGGTGTAAGGAAAATGATACTCTTCTTGTTCACAATAGGGAATTATTAATAAAGATGGATAAGTGATCCCTCTCTGAAATACATGCTGTTTTTAACATAGCTAAAAATAGTGGTAATATTGTGAATTTTTAATGGAACACACTTATAAATATTTGTATTTTCTTTTCCTCTTTAATTTTTTTTACAGTAATAAGCCTATTGATGAAGAAAGCCCAAAATCATTACCATGCCATCACAGATTTCAGTGAATTTCTCTTCGCAGCAGCCTTGTGAGGCAGAATGAAGTCTTTCTGGTTTTTACCATTGGAGAATGCAGCCACTGAGAAGAGATGTATTTTTTTTCCTAACAACTTCCTCAATACTTTCGTGAATCCCAGGTGGTGCATAGCTGCACCATTGACTACATGAAAACTCTGGAGTCTAAGACTTTCCCAGCAATACACCAGCTATACTTAGCAGATAATGGGTTTTAAGCAGCCTTTTGCAAGGCTGTGGTTACATTTCCCATTGTCGGCCCAAACTTTCCAATGAGGCCCATGCTCTTGGGCAGTGACACTCCAGTGTTCGGAGGCCACTGTGCCACCCGCAGATGGACACCACGGGGAGTGGGCAGGCCTTTGCTAGAAGAAATTAACTGCCAGTTGAGGTCACTGATCACTAGGCTTCATCCCCTCCTGCTGAAGCAAATCTACCTGGACGTGAGGAAGATGAGAGTGTCACTAGAAGCAGTGTATTGCTGCAGGTGTAGCAGAAGAGCCGGGCAAGGGAAGGCTGCTGCAAGACATACATCCGACTTGGCAAAGCCCAGTGGGGCCGTTCTGTGCAGGTCACCTCTGAGTCATTTGCCTCCAGAAATGAAGAGGTGATGGGGCCCCAGTCTATGCACCACCCGGGTCCTTCATAATGGCCTAAGTCTTAATTTAAAATGTACAAAATATGAAAGCTACCGAATGCTTGTGAAGATGGGTTTGTGGGTGGAGCGTGGCCCATTAAATGACATCAAAGTCCTCTAAGAAAACACAAAAGATCTGAGCCATGTCCCTTTTCTGGTTTGACTCATATACACCTGCATCATGTATAAGTTTCTGGAAATGTCACCCTGTTATCTTTTGCCCGCTAGTTGTCCAGTTATGTTTAAGATTTGAGACATGTTTCCAAATGCCTTTCTTTCCTGTCTTTACTTCAACAGTAGAAGTGTGTAGAGATGCCAGTCCCACAAACAGCTAGATGGATGTGCTATCCTGGTGGATTTTTGCAGCAGAGGTGTGTTATATCAACCTGCATAGATTAAAAAGCAAGAAGTAACTAGAGATGGGACTTTCTTGACATGCTCAGGTCAAACTGCATGTTTATTGCTGTTTGTTTACAGGATGGTTGAGATACACAATCACTATTGGTTGTTATGTTGTGGAAATATCTAAACATTACTTAAATTTTCCCCATTATCCTCACACTGAATTCTGCACTTTTGCCAGGAGACTACTCTGTCCTCAGTGGGTGGAGGATGGGAGGAAGCACAACACCATCCATAACCATGACTCACCTGGTGTAAGGGAGGAGACTGCACTGCACAGATCCTGAGAGTTATGGGCAGTGAGTTTCTGGCTGGATGTGGCTGCTGATGTTGGGTGGCTGTGATGTGTTGAGCCAATGAAGAAGGTCTGGACAGTGCTGGATGGTGGCTCCTCCTGTGGAGCCAGGTCAGTGACTCACTGTGTAGTGAGTCAGAAGACCTATTTTGGAGTATTATTTCAGAAGAGCTACCCAGTTTTCAGGGTTTTCCAGTAGGGTCCACCTACCTTCTCCCTGCAGGCTCAGAAATGGTCCAACTCTCATTCTTCATGATTGTCGGAGACTCCTTGAGCCAGATGCCAGCAGGAGGGCCCACAGTTATGGGGTGAGGACTTCTTACTGTCAGTGTTGATGCTTCTTGGACAAATGAGAACATTCTTGGGTGAATGATGTGAGGTTAGAAGTCTGAAAAAATTAATCTGGATGAATCAGACTACGCCGAGTCCATGTATTTATGTGTAACGTTCCTGGAACATCTTTCTGTATAATCAAATCTTAGACTCAGAGGTTGTGTATCCCATGTAAACACTGAGCTGCAGAAGAATGCCAGAGCAACCAAACACAAACTGCAAGCAAGGAGCATAATCGGAGTGATTTTCCCTCTCTAAATAGAAGCTCAGGAGAAAACCTTAGTGTGAGGAGAGACTGAAAAGTCTGGGCCAGTTGAAGAGAGTGAGGGGAAACTTCATCATGGCCTCATAAGGGGATGTGGAGGGGCAGACACTGATCTCACTGGTGCCCAGTGACAGGGCCCGAGGGAATGGCGTGGAGCTGTGTCAGCGAAGGTTGAGGTTGGGCATTAGGAAAAGATTCTTCGCCCACAGCGTGGTTGGGCACTGGAACAGGTTCCCCAGGGAAGTGGTCACAGCACCAGCCTGAAAGAGTTCAAGAAGTGTTTGGATAAAGCACACAGTGGGTTTCTTGGGGCTGTGCTGTGCAGAGCCAGGAGTCAGACTTGACTATCCCTGTCAGTCTCTTCCAACTCGGGATATTCTATGTGACTATTAACTGAGATGATCAAGAAAGGAAATTTAACAGGGACTGTATCAAAATAGGGACTATCCAGACAGATACAGGCGCTGGTTACTCCTGTTTGCCCTTTCTCCAGAAGACACTGACAGGGAAAGATGGCACAATTAAGATTAGCTGAGGCCAGCTGGGGTTTCAGACACAGGCCCTGCGACTCGCTGGTCGCATTGACCTCTTCAAGCAGTGACTGAGGCCGGGGTCTCGGCGGGCTCCGGGAAGGATGCTCCGTTGGTGCGGGCGGTGGGAGCCGGGCGGGCTGCGGGACTCCGGGCTGTGCCTCCGCTGCTCTCGGCCCCGGCCGCGCCTGCAGCACGCGGCGGCGGCACCAGGTGGCGCTGTCCCCCGCCGCTGCCGCCGCGGCTCCGGGCGCGGGCCGGGGGCGCT